>JAGFPH010003517.1:7433-30334 GCA_018207615.1 Philaenus spumarius
TGTACCGGTTTCCCTTTGATGTTAATCGGGAAAGCCTGATCAGCGTGTATTTGCATCGACTTCGAAAGTTTATGGAAGGCGCGACTGTAACTGTCGATGCAAAATGGACGTTAGCCACAAACCCAGAGGAATTAATTAATTATCAACCCTAATTTTACCCGATTGCCTTTAGCCGTAGTCACCAAATCCGATTCCGCCAGCTTTTAACGAGCGCTAATTAATTATATATATGTCTAAGTATTACACTTTAACTGAATCTAAACACTAGTCACCATATTTACACGATAGGCTTGCAACCGAACTAAACTTATTACCGCTAAATATTATTTACGAGTGCGCGATTTGTTATAATCTGAAGATACGCGATTACCGATTATTAAATAATATAATTAGTTTTGCTTAAGGCATAATATTAAACATTAGAGTGAGCCTAGAACTTTGTCGCCGACGGACGCTGTTGACCTGCTCCTAGCGTGTAGTTGATACGTCGGGACTCCGTACTCGACTGGTTTGTAGGTCAATGTCAAGTACAAGGTTGGTTCATACGCGCATGCGCGCAAGTAGTATAGCTCGAGGCAAGGACTTCGATAAGTCGTTGCAAGTAATGTTCGCGGAAATAATTATGTAAGTGTTCAGAGTGAACAAAATGGTTTCAATGGTTATTCAAGTAAAAATAAAAATGTTAGTGTGTCGCAAAATGAGCGTCATATGTTTGGTAGAAATGTTAAAATGTATACGGGTTATGATAGAGGCGTTCAGGGTGAACGTGACAACTCTATTCAAAATAGTTATACGAGTAGAAAAATTGCGCATGGACAATTGTATTCTGATAATTTGGGTCAAAGTACTTACGGTAAATACGGTAAAAATAAAGATTTTGCGAGTAACGCGTGTACAAATATTAAACGCAGTAGTTATAAGGAAACTAAGGCAAATGATTGTGGTTTTAGAGATAACAGCGAGATATGCGATAGCGCCGAGCTACGGAATCGTAGGCCTGTTACAGTAAACCAAAGAAGTTTAACGAATATACAGGGTGTCTCGGAAAATAATGTTTGTGTGCCAGAAGCAAATGCAAACAAATTTAAGCATGAAGTAAAAGTACTTGTTTTAGTCGCGAATTGTAGTAATGAAAAATTAGTTTTAACAAAGAATATTAAATTAGGAAATGCAATACCGGTGACTAATGAGGAAGTTTGTGGAAATAAAATACAAACCGAGAAAGGAAATAATGGTAAAGTTAATTTATTACTAGACGTTAGGAATAATTCCGAATTAAACCACAAACAAGAAACGTGGCAAGCGCATCCGTGTAAGGAAGCGGTTGTTGGATCTATCCGGAAATTAGGATCCGTCCCGAGACCACAAGGTCAAGATAGCGAGACAACTTTACAGAAATTAAACCATTTGACTGACAAAGAGAGGCAAATAATTTTACCTGTGTTAGAAGAATTTAGCGATTTATTTTATGACGGTACGGGTACGTTAGGATGTACGTCAAAAGTAACTCATCGTATTGATACAGGGGACGCGGCTCCCATAAGGAAAACCCCCTATAGGGTACCCTATCACCAAAAACCGATTTTGGACGAATGTATTAAAGACTTGATGGATAAAAATGTGATTCGACCTTCTCAGAGTCCTTGGGGTTCACCCATAGTAATCGTAGCTAAAAAGTCGCCAGATAACGGGCCTCAAAAATTGAGGTTCTGTGTAGATTTCAGGGCCTTAAATGCCATTACAAAAGGGAATTGTTATCCCCTTCCGAACATTGCAGAAACACTCGATAGTTTAGGTAACAGTAGGTATTTTACGACTTTGGATTTAGCCTCAGGCTACCACCAAGTGGCTATGGCGCCGGAGGACATTGAAAAAACAGCGTTCGTAACGCCTTCTCACCACTGTGAGTTTTTGCGTATGCCTTTTGGGCTTTCTACAGCAGCAAATACCTTCCAGAATTTAATGAACTCGGTTTTGATGCGGAAGGCATGTAACAAAATATTTATTTTTGCACAGTACTGGAATTATCTACTAAGCCAGAAAGGCCAACAATTCGGAAAGCTGGTTTCATAAACTTAAAACGAGAGAAATTTGTGAAACACTCTTTTAATATATTCATCCACAGATAACAAGCAAATACAGTTCTTAATGATTACATTTAAAAAGAATACATTTATTCATAACTTGATCTATTTTAGATCGCTTTTAATTTAATTCTTGATATAATTAACACACTTATAGTCTTAATACTCCTTAAAATTTAAAGACAGACTTTTGATAAATTTTGAAGTTACATATTACATTCATTTCTCAACCTTAACAAATAAAATAAACGCGTCAGTTCTTTAAGAAAAAAAATATGGAATTGAATTTAATTCAAACATCATGATTAACAATCTTTTCAGTCTTACTTACGAAGTGAAGAAGCTACTAGCAGTAACTTGATGAAGATTATCGACATCTCGGAGAGAAGCGTACTGGTCTCTAGCGAGTGCGAAGTGAGACTACCAAATGAGATTGAGCAAAAGAGGCTGAGGATGGGTTGTCTTCAGTTTTTATAATCAGTAGGGAACGCCCTAATGTCGTCAGAGATGGCTTTCACAGGCCAGGATATTCGCGGTTTCTAGATTGCTACTTCAAGTCAAGGTTTCTTTTTATTAACAAGATATTATCATATTTGGACATATTCTAATAGCTTTGAAAACTAACTGAAATCTCCCAACATGGTCCTTGCATATAAATTGGCTGTTTAGCTTAAATTCATAAGTCAACTAGTCTTTGGTTATGTTATGGGCTAGGCTTTAGCTCCGGTTACTACAGTTCCATAGCTTTTTTGTAGATACAGGTTTAAAGAATTCATTATGCCAGTAAAAAAATGATTGAAGTAAAATTAACAAAGTTATTAGCTCAAGAAGAAGCATGTTCAGTAACGAAAGGAAAAAGTTCAACTTTAGGCCTACATAAAAAGTAGTACAAATTATTGTAATTTTTTCATAAATGTAAAAACGTTTCGTAAATTAGTTCTAAATAGAATTGTATAAGAATATTTATCAATTTCAAATTTCTTATTTTGAAAACACCAGTTTTTATGTTTCTACTACAAAGACTGCTAACAACACTAGGCCTGTTTTGAATAGTAATTTAGGAATATATCCGTTGCCCAAAAATGACATTTAATAATAAGAAAGTGTAGAGGAAAAGAAAGTGTAGAGAATAAATCAAAGAATTAAACTGTATACTTGTAAATTATCAGTGTAAATTTCATAAAAGTATTTGACTTAGCTTTACTTGAATTACAAAATAAGATGAAACTCCCGGCGATAAAGTACATACAAAAAATGACCGTTGGACACCGTGGGAAGTGTTGGTACATGGGTTGAGATCACTACACGTTTTAACATCGTTTGTTTTCATTATTTCTAATATTGGAGTATGATATATGATATGGAAGTTATGGAACTATAAATACATTGTTAAGTTTTAGTTATTTAAGTATGTAAATATTTAATTCTATGTTGTCCCTCTACAGAGCGATATTTTTATCCATCTTACGCATTATTAACCTAAATAAAACACAATGCCTCTAAAAGTTAATCTTTAGCAGTTAAAGCTCAAGGAAAAAAAACGAGAACTAGAAACCCCGGAATCGCGGGAATTGCAAAATAATGTTTCACTGGCTAAACCTTCTGCTTACTTTCTTACTGGCACACTATTTTTAACCTAAGCTCAAATCCACATTTGTTATTTCAACGATCGAGGTCTACTGTTTACAAACCTAGTTATTGAGTCATAAGACCGCATCGTTAGCTGAATCAAACATCTCGCATCACTACTCTATTGTACTACATGATTATAATTTTAGTGGGGTGGGTGGAGACAATAACTTGCCTCATGCTAACCCTGGTGTCTGCTGGAACAGAAAGAGCTTAGTAAGATATTTAGGTATAAATAAATCTCTACCTAACGAACTACTAATCTACTACTGAAGAGGCAGACACAAAACTTAACATGTGGCAAAGTATCGACTTCACCCACAACTCCGACGCCGTACGTACCATATCTTATAACAAACTGTATGGATTATATCTGTGAGAGTTTGCCGCGTTAAATCTACTATCTCTAATACATATACGTCTTTTATACGCGTCCAATAAAATTATACATCATTGTTTAAGACGGTGATTTTTGCAATTGATTTTATGTGTTCGTTTTAAAAGATACTATCCATTGGGAAGTAATTATTTCCTATGAATATATCTACAATATTGCTGGATGCAGGGCCGCCGAGAGGGGGGTAAAAGGGGCCCCCAACATCAAGGGGCCCCTGGATTTAAAAATAATTCAAAAATTGAAAACAACATCAAACTAGAAACAAAATAAATATGTTGGTTTAACAGGCAAGTTACTTTTTTTTCAATAATGCATTAGGTTAAAAATATTTGTATGAAACCCATAATAACTTGATATATGAGTTCAAAATAAAAATGTTCATCAAAAAGGAAAAATAATTAAGTGAAATTATAAAGTGGGATTATTAATTACCCAGACAGTTTTGTTTTTGTGTGGTATTAAATGTGCTTGGTTGGCAATACTGCAGCGTTTCGTTTAAGGGTCGGCTCTAGTAAAACAGAAAGCAACCTGAGACTCCAGCGTAGCGGCGCGGCGGTAGGTTACGCGGACATTGCTCATCCTAAATCCATTTAAAACCCGCAATTGTTCAAATAGCGTTTTTTTTTTTTTAAATACCAAACTCTTGGTGACAAAATACTTCATCCGAATGGCTTGGTAATTTTTCGCTATAATTAATAGTTACAACGTAAAAAATATTTAAAATCATCCTATAGTGGCATTAGGTTACACGGACATTGCTCAGCCTAAATCCCTTTAAAACCCGCAATTGTTCAAATAGCGTTAAAAAAATACCAAACTCTTGGGGATGAAATTCTTCATACGAATGGCTTAGTAGTCTTTCGCTATAGTTAATAGTGACAACATAAAAAAATATTAAAAATCAATGTTTTAAAGTGTTAATAAATATTAAACAAAATGTTTTTCTTAGTTTTGGAAAAGCCATTTGCATGCATATTGGCCACAGCTTTAAAATGGCATATCATAGTTCATAATTATCCGATCAAAAATAAAGGAAAAATTTGGATTTTTATTTGACATTGCTGGTCTTATGGAGTGTCAGTCAACATGGCCGACAGCTAGAGCCGACCCTTAATTTTAAAGAGTAAATGCAAATCAAAAATACTAGCTGATCAAGTTAGGAGTACTTACCTGATTCAATACGTTGATTTAGTTCAGTTAATTACTTTTATTTATTTACATTGGTTTATAAACAAAAGTTTATTTAACACTTGCATATGGAGTGTAAACAATCAAACTAACAGTTGTCGTGTTAGTAAAACAGATCGTTAATAGATGGCGCCTTTCTTTAGGAACCATATGAAATAAAATATAAAAGATTTTTAATCAATTTTTGTAACGAAAACACGAATTTTAAGTTGTTTGTCTATTTTTCGTCAATAGCGGGGAACATAAGCTTTAAAATGATGCTTCAATAATTAATTTTGATGGAGAATTAAGGAAGATATCGCTTAGCGACAAAAAAAACAACTTTGAGAAATGAAATGTATGAGGATGTATAAATGAATGTTTATTTCTTTGTTTATTTGTTTTCTATAGTCTCAAAAACCATTCGTCCGATTTTGCTAAAAAAATGCACACTTTATCCATATCTATGGCCAAGAGTGTTATACGTTACAATTACTACAGTCTGAGGGATTGAAATTGGGTTGCTACCCGAAAATAATAAATATAAATTAAACTAACTTCCTACAAGCTATGCATCTAAAATTATGTAATATTATTTTTAAGGGATGTACAAAACTATTTTCAATTTGATTACTTAAGTCAAAGGGATGAGATGAAATAACTACCCTTAAAATTAAAAAGTTATCCACAAACTTTGTCTATATTCTCAAAAAATAATTTCACTAAAATTTCTTAATTTACACATATCAGTACCACGACATTTTAGAGCACATGGCCACTACAAACAAATAGATTTAAATGGGGGTACCTACCCTACAATAAAAATAAATTGCACTGAATTCCTACAAACGATAAAGCTAAAATAATCAAAAATTATTCTTATTTCGTTGAAAAAACATTTGCAATTCGATTACGTGAGTCAAAGGGATGAATTGGTATAAGTACCATTAAAATTAAATCAAGCAATAGCGAAGCATTGCCAGGTGCAATAGTTCCAAATAAAACTCTAATTTGTATCATAAGCTTAAGGGTCTGCTGTAGTGGCTGCCATCTTGGATTTTTATAACATAAGAGCAATGTTAAATTTCAAACCATTTATTTCGTTTATTTTTTATCATAAAATTGTTTGCAAGGTCTCATTTTAAGCACAACCGCGATACGCATCCGTTTTGCAATTTAGTTTTTTTTAAATGCTCTTGAGTTGTTATATAATTGAAATTTTGTAAGTACCAAAGTTTGTATTTTTTTCCTAACACAATACAAAATTAATAATGAAAAATAATTTGTTCAGCTGCAAGAAATTGCACTGTTTAGATACGGATATAGTTAGAAGCGCTTTCGTTTCCTGTTGATTTCTTGTTTACTTCAGCAGACCCTTAACACTATTTTAGTTTAGGCCTATACTGAACCAATACGCGTTTCTTGAAAGCATATGGATTTATTACCATAGCAACCGAATTGGAAAATTTAGAAACAGGCAATTATTGACAGAGCGAAGCGAGGTCTCCGTTTTAGCTCGACCGTTCGGCATTTCGTCTGTGTGTCTGTCTCACGATTACGGCCAAACGCCTTGACCGATTGTCATGATTTTTTGCATAAATATTCCTTATTAATAAGCCGAGCTATGTATGTACATGGGTTTTTCATTTTTCATTATTAACCCCTTAAATAAACTAAAAATGGCAGCCGCACCGTTTCTATCAGTGTAAGCTTTTTTCCTAAGCCAGTTTGTAAATTAACCGTAAGTAGAATTGAAAAAAAAAAATGAAATTTGGAGGGTAGCTAATTTGATGTGCTACAAAATTTCTTTCTTGATTTTTTCCGTATCTCTAACGGTAAGCTCACAAAAAGGCCGCGCAAACTTCAAATTTGTTAAAAATCGTCAAATTAAAAAAAAATTTAACCATGTTTTTATACGTTTATTCTTTAGATACCTTCATAAAACCTTATAATTTTATGGAGAGAGAGGGAGAGAGCGCTACCTGCTGTCTTGCTCTTTCCTGCGCTACGTTAGTGTGGCCGCTGTGACTGTGAGTGAGTTGTGGTTACTTCCTTACTGGCACACTATTTTTAACCTAAGCTCAAAACCACATTTGTTATTTCAACGAGAGAGAGGTCTACTGTTCACAGAACTACTAGTTACAACGAACACAATAAAATGGGAGAGTAAAACAACATATTTTATTTTAGGTCTTGAAATTTTATGAAATTTAAACCGCTACGTGTAATCCTACTTTATGTTCCGAGGCGTACAAATAGTGGTCAAGAGAACATCAATGGGATGGCTCTAGCAGACCGCAGAGGCATTGAGCGTAAAATATCGGGCTACAACCTGGTTACCCGCAAAACCACATCGCCTAATTACAAACTAAAAACCGAAACTATGTCTGTTCATTTTAAAATACACTTTGTATGTGACTTTAAGGGCACTAACTGATTTCATAAATCAAGTAATAGATCCGCATATCCTCAACTAACCTTTAAACATAAACACAATTTCATTAATTATACCTGCAGCCTTTCGCAAAATGAAAAAACAAGCAGGAAACTAGCTAACCAGTGGAAATATTTCGTAAGTTAGGAGTAGTTTACCTGATTTTATACTTTGATTTAATTCAGGTAGTTACGTTTATTTATTCATTTACGTTAGTTTATAAATAACAGTTTATAACGAATTATAACGCTTTACGTTGGTTAGATATTATAGATTCGCGCGATAGATTACATTTGCACATATAATGTAAACAATCTAACTAAGCTTTTCTTTGCATGAATAATCAAAATTGTTCCAATAGTATTTCTGTGTTTCTGATTGCATCAAACTTGTTCAGTTTGTTTGTTGATGCAGATTTAGTAAAATATCAATAAACTTACAACAAACAAAGAAAATATGCAGTGTACAAAGTATTTTGTTTATACAATTTTAAAAGATATTCTATTTATTTTTTATTTTTTAAATCAGTTTTCAACAGATGATTTTAAACATTTTAAGAAGCTGTACATTATTTCCTATCTGTTGATTTGCTATTTAATTTGTTGAGGTTTTTGTTTAGTTATCTAAAGCAGTTTTGTTTTAACACCACCATTGATACCTAATAGCTAATATTGCAGAATTTCTTTAATAATTTTGCTTAGAGAATAATAAGAATCTGCTTAATAAGAATTAATTTGACACCAATTTATAAAGTTTTATTTATTAAACCCAAATTTAGTACGTTTTAAATTTCATTGAGACTACGCAAATTTCGCATTTGCTGTGCTAGCAGCTGACCTTTTATTTTTTATACTTATAGCCTGAATGAGTCGAAATTACTTTATTTTTTATTTTTGAACCTTTTTACGTAGGAATCACTAATATTTTAAACCGGACGCATATGAGCGTCTATAAGCACAAAGGCTTAAAATTGGCGTCTGAAGCACACAATGCTCTGTGTATTAAAAATACGGGGGTTGGCGTGCGAGGCACGCAATGCATTGTTTATTGAAAATACTCCCAATATGGGGGGTTTCCGTGCGAAGCACGCAATACATTGTGTATTGAAAATGTCCCCAATACTGGGTTGGTGTGCGAAGCACGCAATGCTCTTTCATTGAAAATACTTCCAATACGGGGGTTGACGTGCAATGCACTGTGCGTCGGCCGCTTCTCATAGTGTTGATTGTCAAGCTCACATGTCGTCTTTTAAAATATTGTTAAAAAGAACTGAAGGTAGCTAGCAATTTAAACAAGTTGTTTTTATAACGATCAGTACTCCGTTATTACACGTATTTAAGTGAGTTTAATAATTGCAAGTTATAGTTATTAAAAGTCCATGTTTTTTATATCAAAACATGTGTGAAAACAAGTTTTTACCCTATGTAAGATGGTAAATGGTAATTTATTTTAAATAATTACAAATATTTTCACAGTAACTTCGTTTTCCTATAATACATTCATTTTTATAGTATAGATCTCTAAATTGTGATATAATAGTACAGTACCTTATATTTTCGTCAGCGACCTGTTTTTGTAAATTTAATTTAACGAGTTTCAGGATGTCTATTCCATCATCAGAATATTTCGTTGAATGGAGACCATCAAAACATTAAGTAAACACACAGAAACGCATAAAACAAAAACAAATTTAAAACACAGATAATGTGAATCCAGTTTTGTAGGCAATAAAAATACAGGAAGCCGGTGGCAAACAATAGTTCCGAGTGAGCACAGATAACGGACAGGCATTCGACATCCGGTAGCCGTAAGGTGTAGTACACCTATTGAGGTGTTTTATGTGTTTGTGTTGTTAGGGTTGGGAATATCGCCAAAAAGTTAGGGTTCAAATTAATTTAACAATTGTTTAGGGTTCAAATTTAAGGTTGGTTGGTTTGAATCCAATAAATTTTAAGGAAGGAAAATTGTAAAGGATTTGTCGGTAACGAAAACATTGTTCGATCAAAATCTTTTAACCCTTAACATATTTAAAACAAAGTTCCTTCCTATAGCCCTTAGGTCCATTAGTGATTGCCCTTATAACATATTAAATTATATTCGTGTGGGAATTACCTCTGTACCTGTAGTAATATGGATGGAGTTGACTCCTACAAATACTTGGGTGTCTTGTTTGACAAAAGCTTAAATTGGTCGGCACGTGTTGACTATTTAAGTCGTAAAATTAGAAAGTTAATCAATGTTTTTTGTAAATTTAAATGAAATATTATACTTTCGGGAAATAAAACATTTGTACTTTGCTTATTGCCAATCTTTGCTTTTGGGACGGAGGATAATAGTTTGGGGATGCGCCTGCAAATCCATACTGGCTCCCTTAGGTGTCATACAGAAATCTGTTATGAAGATGGCGCTGCGTAAACCACAATGACATTTTTTCTATTTCAAGTCATTCTCATTTTACTCGTCATTCTCAAGCAGTGGGTATAAGAACAGATAGGCTTTATAGATCTGTATCCACGATTAACTCATATTACGTTTCACAGATGATTTTCCGTAATATTCCAAAAAACCTCAGACTTTTTCAAAATTGCGAAGATAAGGCCTATAAAAAGCAAGTTTCTTTATGGTTAGGGGAGGTAGGGCGGGATTATTGTGAGTCCGTCTTTTTTTCGGAGTATTTATAAAGTTATGTTTATGTTTAGCCTATATATCGCTCTTTTTATCTTTTAATTTTTTATCTCGCGTTCTACTTCTGATTACTTGTAAGGGTATTTTTGGTGTGGGCACAGGAGCGACGTTGTTGTTCTGGTGATGACCTATTTATAATTTCTTAATACATTTTAAAATTGTGTTTTTCCTCTCTCTATTTAAATAATTATTATTTTAATGTTATGTTGTTTACGACTCGTGCCCACGCACAGGCCTCGTGTCTATGTGGGCACTATCCATAGACGATAATTTGTAATTTTTTTAAAAATAAATAAATAATTATTAATGCACTAGGTGGTTCAGTGATAGTACCGTTTTATTTTCCAACTTTTATTGATTGTTGACTCAAAAGGCAGACCACACTGGATATCAGTTCTCTATTATCACGCATAAACCCTGGCCTATACCCTTTTAAAAATACCCTAATTTGACTGTATAAAATATTACTGTGATCTTCTTGCTCACCTTATTTATGTGCACCCAGAAACCCCTGTAGACTTCGCCTAAAGTATTCCGAAAGTCGCCGTTGTCCAGTGTTCGGTCCCTGTCGATACGAAGTGATCCGTTTGAGACCCTCAGTCTCTCTGTCGGTAGAGTAGTGTAGTAGGCAGCCCAGTTGTCGGTGCCAGCAGGAAGGCAACTACTACCCTTTTGCGAAAGAGACAAATAATTCGGCATTACTAAAAACATTTCTCATTCCATTCTAGTTTTACAATCCTACTATGTAAAAATAATTGTTTTTGAATAAACTATCCATGGGTAAATATAAATTAGGTATAAATAGATATCGTAAAAGACAATTTTATTAGAATGGTCAGAGACAGTGGTTGTGAAACAATGTCTTCATGCAGGGCAGTACGCAATTGGAAGGCGGAATGAGTAGTATAGTGTTCCGCCAACCGGGACTGGGCTACCACCAACTCTACTGACCTGTAGACTTCGCCCAAGATCTTCCTAACACCCTGGCCTTTCAACCAACAGACTCTCCTCCCAAACTGGCCGATCACCCTACTCTGGCCCCAGTTCTAGGTCAGGATCAAGTTTATAGACTTCCACCTGTTTAGACTGACTCTTGTGTTCTGTCTCTTGTTCAACAACCTTACAGCAAACATTGCGAAAATAAAATAGGTCACTTATGACAAAATATAAATTACTGTCCCTATTATATTAGTTTTTCTGTTTGAATAACGAAAGAGCACATTACATTGTCCTTGTATAGAGATAATTGTTGATGCAAAACAAGATGAATTTTTCCAAAGTACCATTGTAGTAGTATTAGAATGCATCAATTCAAATAGTGTAAACAGAAATAGATTAAATAAAGGTAAAGGTTATTTTGTTCTTCTAAGTAAACTATAGTCTACGATTTCAATTGCATTTTACTCTACGTGTGCAAAGATTGACTGACTCAGCGAAACATGATCGCTTGCAGTTGGCCTAGACAGGGGAATTCTTTCTACTTTACTATATTGGCAAACTACATTGCAATCTATTTACGAGGTTTAATTTTAAAATTGATTCGTTAAATTGAGATATCGAATTCTTGCGCATATCACGTACTTGCATTTTAAACTACGTTGTTTCGACAATAGAATTAGATAAATTGTATTAAAATATATTTTAATAAAGTATATAACTCATAATCTGAAATAAATTGTTTATTAATTTGACATTATTTACCACTAAAACACTTTTAAATTCTTCATTTCATTAATAGTAACTGCATTTCATAAACGACAGAAGATTCTTGTAAATTATTATAAATATCTAAATTCCCAGTCAGTGTATAGCGACTGGGAAAGGACCACCGAAGGTAATACATTTCAAATTATGAATTTACAAGTGATCCAGGTAGTAGGATTTATAATGAATATACATATCTTGTTCTCAATTTAATGAAGTGACAATTTATAAATTCAAATTGATTTAAATCAGTCTAAAATTGTCAATATAACAAAACAATATTTAATTCCATGTTTAGTGAAATAGTTAACTAAAATGGAATATAAGTTCGATTTCTTGTGGTCTTTGATTATTGATGATTATTATTGATGCCAATTTGTCATTCCAATTCGTAAAATGTATCTTAAATATTATAATAATAACCCCAAAGCTAAGGTGGTAAATAATGTTAAATGTAGAAATACAATTGTTTCGTATATTTTATAGCAGCAATTGCAATAAAGTAAAAAGAACCAGCAAGGCTCAGGTCTACACTTTAATAAAAACCTATCCTAAAAGTTAGAAATACAAAAAGAAAGCAGCTGCGGGACTGCCGACAGAAGTGAAAGCTGCAATGAATATAAATCGTTGGTCATATTGGTTTGGTCTGAAATTTGATTATTTTAACACTACCAAGTAAACTATTTTAACACAACTTACACAATGAGGAAGCTCAATGTCCATTTCAGCGGTAATACCAAGTAAACTATGTTAACACAACTTTCGAAACGAGGAAACACAATGTCCATTTCAGAGGTATTATCGAGTAGACTATTTTAACACAACTTACGAAATGAGGAAGCCCAATGTCCATTTCAGAGGTATTACCAAGTAAACTATTTTAACACAACTTACAAAATGAGGAAGCTCAATGTCCATTTCAGCGGTAATAAAAAGTAAACTATGTTAACACAACTTTCGAAACGAGGAAACACAATGTCCATTTCAGAGGTATTATCAAGTAGACTATTTTAACACAACTTACGAAATGAGGAAGCCCAATGTCCATTTCAGAGGTATTATCAAGTAAACTATTTTAACACAACTTACGAAATGAGGAAGCACAATGTCCATTTCAGAGGTATTATCAAGTAAACTATTTTAACACAACTTACGAAATGAGGAAACACAATGTCCATTTCAGAGGTATTATCAAGTAGACTATTTTAACACAACTTACGAAATGAGGAAGCACAACGTCCATTTCAGAGGTATTATCAAGTAGACTATTTTAACACAACTTACGAAATGAGGAAGCCCAATGTCCATTTCAGAGGTATTATCAAGTAAACTATTTTAACACAACTTACGAAATGAGGAAGCACAATGTCCATTTCAGAGGTATTACCAAGTAAACTATTTTAACACAACTTACAAAATGAGGAAGCCCGTTGTCCATTTCAGAGTTATTACCAAGTAAACTATTTTCAAACAACTTACGAAAATTAGATACTGTAAGTTAGATACCAACATATTCATAGTCCTCTATAACTAGTCTGTATGCATAGTCAAACCGTTCTATAGATTTAAATTATTTTGTATAAAAAACAAAATGGCGGATATCTGGAAAACAAAGCTTTTTCGGGCCTATGATTACATAAACTTTTGTTCTTATTTTGACCCATAGAACCATTCCCCGAAGTTTGGTCCCGTAATTACTGGACATCCTGTATATTCCTAAAATATAACTAAGGTCAATACAAATACAACATAATATAAGCAAATCTAATTCTCTCAAGTACATTAACTTTTTTGTCGCAATGTATTATTTTGTATTTATTAAATTAAGTTAAACCAGCTGACCCGTGCGAAGCATTCGCATTATAACTTACTTAAATCCCACTTAATTAAAGTACACACCGTATATTTATATATTTAGTATCGTATAGTGCGTATTTAGTGCGCCATGGGCATAGGTGAGGGTTGTAGTAAAGAATAGTTGTGTTTAAATTTTATATTATATTTTTTTTAAACATAAGTTTAAGATATTTATATATTCTCCAGCTGGGTATTGTTATCACTAGTGTTGCCAACTCCAGAAAAATATCCCTACAACTTACTTGATCTTACATCACTGTTACTTCCGGATTCTTTATATTTTTTTGTATTTTTTCGTATAATTGTATTTTGTATATTTTTACGGTGTAGCGGTTAAGGAAAGCTTTAAAATAATGCCTCATTCATGTAATTTGATGATGTATTAAGGAAGTTATGGCGTACCGACAAAAAAATGGCCTTGAGAAATAATATATGTGATTAAATTAAGTTACATAGTATATTAATTATGTTTTCAAATTTTCCTTGAAACCGGCGGTTTGTTCTGGTTATGAAGCAATAAAAAATTATTACAATCATATATACAGTATTTTTTGTCTTTCCATATGCTCACGTTTTTATATGAATTGTATTTTAGTTCCACTGTTCATTCAAAGTTAGTTTTAAAAAGAAAAACTAGTTTGGCGGTACAAGTTGGTCAAAATTGGCCGATCTACATCAAATTTAGTATAAAAATAATCGTAATTTAAATACAAAACGTAATAAGATAACGGTTTTTAATAATTTTTGACAATAATTGAACTGATTTGTTGGTATTAGGCACCTAGTACTTGTTGTCATTGTGTTCAGCCAAGCGACACCAATTAGGGCGGAAGACCCTAACCTTTTCCTGGTTCAGAGTTAAGGTGTCCACAACTATAGCTCGAGTTGACACTAGAGTCGATTTAAGACTCGAAACGTCGTATACGATATAACACAGAAATACAGTAGTGGAAAATGTCAAAACAAATAATTATAATAACTTAACAATCCGTCATTATATATTAACTTTAATAACATATTTACAATAAATTACAATTATTACTAACCCAACAGTACTCAAACGTGTTCCATAGTTTTTTTTTTTTGTAGATAAAGGTTCATAGATTCATATATGCCAGTAAAAAAAAATACTGAAATAAAATTAACAAAGTTAGTAGCTCAAGAAACAAGCATGTTCATTTACGAAAGGAAAAAGTTCAACTTTAGGCCTACATAAAAAGTAGTAAAAATTGTTTGTAATTTTTTTTTCATAAATGTAACAAAGTTTCGTAATTTGGTTCTAAATAGAACTGTATAAAAATATTTATCATTTTCAAATTTCTTATTTGGAAACACCAGTTTTATGTTCCTACTACAAGACTGCTAACAAAACTAGGCATATTTTGAATAGTAATTTAGGAATACTATATCCTTTGTCCAAAAATTACATATTATAAGAAGAAAGTGTAGAGAATAAATCAAAGAATTGAACTGTATACTTGCATGCAAATTATTATTCCATAAAAGTATTTGACTTAGCTTTACTTGAATTACAAAATGAGATGGGATGAAACAAATGAAACCTCGCGGCGTTTAAGGACATACAAAAAATTACCGTTGGACAGCGTGGGAAGTGTTGGTGCATGGGTTGAGATCACTATCACGACGCTTTAACATCGTTTGTTTTCATTATTTATAATATTGGAATATGATATGGAACTGTAAATACATTGTTAAGTTTTAGTTATTTAAGTATGTAAATATTTAATTCTATGTCTTCCGTCAATAACGCGATATTTTTAGCTACCTTACGCATTAACCTAAATAGAACACAACGCCCTTAAAAGAAAATCTTTAGCAGTTAAAGCCCAAGAAAAGAAAAATAATGAGGTCTAGAAATACCTTAATCGCGGGAATTGCAAAATAACGTTTCACTGGCTAAACCTTCTGCTTACTTCCTTACTGGCACGCTATTTTTAACCTAAGCTCAAAACCACATTTGTTATTTCAACGAGCGAGGTCTACTGTTCACAGAACTACTAGTTACAATAAATTAAGGTTATTACTAACCCAACAGTTTATGTCCACATAGGCATTGCATGGTTCTTATTATTTGACCACATCAGAAATAATAGAACAGTCCATGCGTCACTCAGTGTTACCTTACAGTTTCTAAAACCCATTACATTAAGTAAACGCAATGGCTTTGAAAGTGGAAGAGAAAATGTCCAAGTGTATGACAAAACAGTGATAATGTTCGTCTTCTTTTTGTTCGTTGGAAATGTCAGCATGGGAAGTTTTGGATGTAATTTAATACAAAACGTTTTCCATTTGGTTAAAAAATAAAATTCATCAGCTTTATGAAAATAAATGTGATTAATAAGATGTGACACAAACGTATTTTAAACTGATCTTCTTCAATATTAATATTCATTATAATGTTAATGTATGAAGTATCTTAAGCTTTGTTTGGTAATTCTAAGATGATAAATCGACAGCGTACACTGCATGTATTATTAGCGAATTTCCATAGGAAAAATGAGCTATTGCAGTGGCCCTTATTGTAAGACCCAAGGTAGGGAGTAGCAAATGAGCACCGATCATGGTCCCCAGAACACTTTTAAGGTGTCATTAAAAATCATGTATATAGATGTATATATGTGTTCGCACTCTAGCGGCCGCATTTTAAGTCCGATTTGGTTCAAATTTTTTACACATGTTGGTTGTCTACGTCGCTCGGACGAGTTCGTTAGCCAAAACAATCCAACAACCGGAAGCACGTTTTTTGATCAGAAGTAACTAATTTGTTGAGATTTTTCCTACGAGAATAAATTATTTTTAGTGTTTTTTCTACAAATATAAATGTAGGATGTTATTCTGCACATTTTGGTTTTTTACGCGACCTCATAGCTCACTTGGTTTCCCCAAAATCGATAGAAACGTAAAATACCATAAAAGTACCCGGTTCAAAGCCATGTAGTGGATTTTACCGTGGGGTTGGCGTGCGAATCACTCAATGCTTTGTATATTGAAAATACTCCCAATATGCGGAATGACGTGCGAAGCATTTTGCAGCTTTTCAGCACCGTCGTGAATAGACATATTTCCCAAATAGTTGGTTGAAACCCTAAAACATAAGCCTATAAACTTAATTTTGGAAATTTGCTCAATTCACGTCAGCGGTTCAGCTGCGTGGTCAAATTATTTATCATTACAGTAATGTAATAATTGTTAATAATTTTATAACTGGACAGTCAAGTTAAAAAATTTTCACAACATTTTTTGTCAACCAAACTTTTTTAATTGGAAAACTTTAACAAACAATTTACCCCTAAATACATTGTCTGTCTTTCACTATGGATTATTTCCAATAAGGATTAAAGTATCGAAATATCATTCTAAATAATTTCAAAGCATGACAACCAATATAATTTCAATAAAAATATATCTCACAACCAAAATGTACTTGAATTTTTTGTGCCGTAGCCGAATTTTTGAAGAAAATAAGAGCTAATACAGACGACCTAACTTAAAAACGGTTGGTTGGAGGTAAAATTTTAAAATTAGAACTTGTAGATCATAAACAACAATTTGCAACAATGATAATGAACAGCTGATATTGAACATCTGTTATCAACTTCATTTTCATGTGTGACAAATCTGTAGTTTTGGCACTTAATTCCTCGGCATTATGGATTTAAAAAATGATCAAAACGTATTTGTAGATTTTTAAAGTTATATGTTTGCCTAAACAACGCTTTATTAGTGTTGAGAGCGTTTTCATTGGTTCAAAACGTTTCCATACACAATATCTTATCCTCAGATAGGGTGTTTTTAAAACTTTACACCCCTCTAACTTTTAAACCGTAAGTGGCATCAAAGAAACACTAAGAAAAAATGTTATTTAATAACTTGTAAAATCGAAAATCATCATAAAATACAGCGTGTTCCATAAGAAATTCTAAAGTACACCGCCATATTGGAAAATGGCGGCTATTTACAAATATTTTAACTAAATATTTTGTAGTTTCTAAAAAAAAACAAGGAAAGGTTCCCCATTTAGAGTTTGCTGTCAGATGTATAGTTTACAAGACAAAAGGCCTATTAAAAAAATGCCCTGTATAACGAGAGTTGATAGGACCTATTCCTCTCCTAGGTACCTGTGTAGAATATATTTAATTAAAATGTAAAAGAAAATATATAACGAAAAATATTGTCAAGCATTGCCTTTTTCAGAGCATACTATTGTCACAGACAAAATTGCTTATTTATTTCATAATTCTAGAAACATTACTAAAATATCTCCCCTATATTTTGTGTGCATTCATTCATATAATACACATATTCGCGGATATTGTTTAAGACGATATTAAATTGTACATTTCATTACTACGAGTTTTTAATATAAAGAACATTGCATAAAACATTCATATTACGAAACAGGAACTCAAACAATGTTTCCTTAAATTGAATCTTTGAAAGAATTATCCATCTTTATATTATACTTTGTGACTGCTTATGATTCTGACAGCAACATTACCCCTAGCAATAAAGTGTTATAATTATTATTTTGGTTTAGATAACAAAAGCTAGTATTTACAAAGTAAAATACAAACTGTTAAAAGTTTTCTAATTTTCTTTGTTTTGCAGTAATTCATATACAATCTCAATAAACTCACATAAAAGCTAGTGCATGTACGTCGTTTAACACTTGATTCCACCCATCATCTGTAATATCTAATCAAAACAAAACCTAGCGTAGAAGTTATAGTTGTAGGCTAATATGCGTTATAAGATTATAAAATGAATATAAATACAAAATTTTATCATCTATATAGTCATTTATACAAATTGAAAGAAGAGATACCCATTAGTTTAATAGTATAATATCGTATAATATAATATAATACCCATTAGTATAATATCAGAAACATCGTACATCTTCGTATAACATATAAACATATTCCATTATTAATTTCTTCTTTTTATTATTTTTCATTCCTTTTATTACAACAAGAAAAACATGCAAAACAAGAAAGATTTAGACAACAAAAGAAAAATATAACTCACTTTTTAAAAACAGAAATAGTAAAATAAATTGAAATGTGACACAATAATAATACATTACTTACTATAAAATACACAAAAAAGAAAAATCCAAAACAATATTACTTCTAAATCCTAAAACAATAAAAAACTTAATATAAACAACAACAGAAAAAATAAATGAATAATGCATCCTCCATGGGTCTGCCCATATAATAATATTAATTATAACTAGGGGGCCCGTGCGCAAATTGCGCATTTTAATTTTTTTTCTGTTTGTGAGAAAGACACCAACAATTTGAAAAAGTTAAATGATTTTAAACTCACAGAGTTATTAATAAAGTTAACCTTTTTACATGCAATTTAAATTCTAAATTTAATAAGAAAAGTTCTATTTCACAGTAAAAAACTGACCATTTTTTATTACAAAACTTCTTTAATTACAATGTTTGAAGTAATTACACCATCATGTGTTACCTTTTGCTTAACAGTTTCTTATACTGACACTATCATATCGGAAAATCGTCTAACTCTTGAAAAAGCAACATAAAGTTGTCCGTGAGAAAATACAGGTTCTGGCAAATACAAACCAACTTTGTCAAGGGTTTGGCCCTGCGCTTTATTTACCGTTATGGCAAACGCAAGCTTTATTGGAAACTGTCTTCGAACCATTTGAATGGGCATGGTTGTGTCTGATGGTGTTAAATCTATTCGGGGTATAATGCTCGTTTTATCAGAACCAATTATTTTTTCTGTAATAATATGTTCCCCTAAATGAGTTATTACCATTTTGGCACCATTAATAAGTCCTGATTTCGAATTCAGATTCCTGATTAAAATTACTATTGCATTTTTCTTGAGTGTTAGTTTGTGAGGTGGTAGTCCAGACGGGTTTAATGAGTTTAAGAACTCTACTGGATAAAGTTGGTCATTGTTGTTTCCATCAGCTATTATTGAATCACAACTAAAGTATGTTTATCCTTCGCCTAGTAATAGCTTAGAAACAACAAAATTGTTTATTGTTTCACAGTCATCGTTTTTCGGACAGAGAATTGCTGATGAAAATTATTTTGAAACATTTTCTTCATTGATTACATTAGTATCAAAAACGTTTTCGACTATGCATTTTTCATCACAATAACATCTTGGGATTTTGACGGCTTCGTTTGAGACATTTGTTTGTATTTCGAGCTCACCATTACCTAATTTTAACAACCACTCCCTAAAATCCTCGTCATCATTAGCACGCATGTTCATGGTTAAGTTTCTCACTTGCACATGAGACCATATGGGTGATCGTTTAACCGTTATATCGATAATAGAGGTCGTGTTGGCATGCCTTTGAACTGGAAGTACTTGGCGAAAATCCCCTCCAAACACAATAATTTTACCTCCAAACAGCATATTAACGTTCATTATTTCTTGTAGAAGTCTGTCTACCACTGTAAGAGCGTCTTTAGGGACCATGGACACTTCATCCCAAATAAACAAATCAGCTTCTCGAATTATATTTGCATCTTTTGAGTGAGGCCTAATAGAAGAAACAGAAGTGTCCAAGATGGGCACAGGTAACTTAAACAGTGCGTGTGAAGTAAGTCCTCCAGGAAGGAGATTCGCAGCAATGCCAGTCCATGCGACTTTTAATACAGTCTTATCTTCTCCTCGTAGAATGTGACACAAAGTTTTGTAAATAAATGTTTTGCCAGAGCCACTTGGTCCATCAATGAAATAACAATTTGGAAGTTGATTCCTTACAGAGTTTAAAATTTCGTCGACTACCGTTTTCTGTTCGTGGTTAAGTTTATAATAAGCTTCTTCTCCATTTCGACGTTCTTCATCACCGTCGTAGGCAAATATAATTTGTTGTACGATTGGATGAGGTTGAGGTAGATTGTAATGTTTGCAGTTTCTTCCATGTTGCTTGAAAATTATTTGTAACTCCTGTAACGTTAAACGATAGGACATCTCGGACTGGTGGTCCTTTCTAAAGTAATCAGACAGCGCCTCTTTAAATGTTTCCAATAAGTCTAAGATGTTAAGAGGTGAACAAAATTTGCAGATTATGGCGAAAAGCCATCTCAATTGCAACAGCATTTGATGGCCAGCTGCCTCTTGCAAACATTTTTTCCATTCTTCATCGTTACTGACTAAATGCAGCTTTTTTGCAGCTTCTTTGAAAGTGTGGCATTCTATACCATCGACTGATCGTAAGTCCAAGAATGATGTTGGTTCTCTTAAGTGTAAAAGTAAAAGACGGAGGTAAAACCTTTCAATGTCAACTGGATTTACAGTGTAAATGCGTCCAATACACTTACAGTTCCTCTGTCTAATTTTCCACTTTCCGTTTGACCATACATAGTGTTCAGGAATTTCGTAGTATAGAAATTGACGGGCTGTTTCTTCTTCATGGCATAGTTGAAAATATGCCATTAGTTTAGAATCCTTTGCAATATTAGCATCTCCTTCATGACCAGCTTGAAAATACACCAATTGTTCTTCTTCTAAATGAATGGGGAGCCGTTCTATACTGTGAGAACGGTGGAAAAGAGGTCGCTCATGCAGCCGCCACATCGCTTCTGGTGGACTTACATAGCGACAATTTAAGTAGATATCTACTTCATCTACTGTGACGTGTTGCTGACCTTCAGAATTGGCTCGTAATTGCAAAGAGGCGCAATCATGTCCCTTGTAAACATATTTGTACAGATATTTAACAGATTGAATAGATGAACAGCATTCAACATTGATATGGGCATTATATTTACGGCTTAAAAACCCATTATAGGGCACAATCCACCGATTATCAACTTCAAGTGATCCAACTGTCATTGTAGCACCGTTGTCACGGCGCCTGTATAGGGGGTAGCCATTGACATTTAGGTTTGTCTGATCTTGGAAGTCTTTTGGGAAGTTCTTTGAACATACGCCATCTCACATACATGGACTGTTTGGCCGGAGAATGCCGCAAGGTCCATGAACCATACATTGATTGATAACTGATAAAAGTTGAGGGTTATCTTCTTTACTTGGAATTTCAGAACAAATTAATGAATCGACGTCTTCAGTTGTCCGCAGTTTATTTATTTCTCTTAATATCAAAAGAATATGCGCGTGAGGAAGTCTTCTCTTTTGGAATTCAATCACACATACATAAGCCAGTACAACTCCCAATTTACGTGTTTTTTATCAGATCCTCCAACAATGATTTCAATTTCAAATGGAACACCCTTGTTACTAAATCAGGTCTGTTTTCAAATTTTTCGTATTGTTTTAATTCATGAGTCATTTCAATCCATTTAGGGTTACAGGTGAACGTCAAAAAAATATCTGGCTTTCCAAATCGGGCAACTATTGCATCCTGATAATTTTGTAACATATTTCTTGGACTTCCAATAAATGTTGAGGGAAGGACCACAGGAATGCCACCAACAGCACCTCTTTGCCGAGCGTCAGAATTGAGAAAATCAACCAACCCTTTGTAACTTTCTGCTCTGAGTTCTTTCTGATGTGACCTAATATATGCAATCCTTGACCCCTCTACTTTAACATAACTGTCGACTACATATTGTTGAAATAACCTACCAGAGGCTTGAATGATATTAAAATCCCCTCTAATTGCTAAACGGTAACAATAGTATTGCAACTGAGTGGTAACAGACCGTTTAGCTGTACTTCTACGTGAGGCATACCGGGTTTCCATCCAGAATCGCCACATGGGAAAAGAAGAGGATAACACATTGGATCTGAATGTGGATTTAGGTAAGATATCTTAGTAAGCACTCCTGTTGTCTTACAACTTACTGTAAAATCAAATTTTCCAGGGGGTGCCCCATCATTACTGACAAAAACCGCAGCAATTTCATTCGCCGTAGGCGCATTACACCGTCCTGGATGAAATGCATTATCGGTTGTGAATTGT
>JAGFPH010003517.1:30434-54447 GCA_018207615.1 Philaenus spumarius
TGAGGTAGATTGTAATGTTTGCAGTTTCTTCCATGTTGCTTGAAAATTATTTGTAACTCCTGTAACGTTAAACGATAGGACATCTCGGACTGGTGGTCCTTTCTAAAGTAATCAGACAGCGCCTCTTTAAATGTTTCCAATAAGTCTAAGATGTTAAGAGGTGAACAAAATTTGCAGATTATGGCGAAAAGCCATCTCAATTGCAACAGCATTTGATGGCCAGCTGCCTCTTGCAAACATTTTTTCCATTCTTCATCGTTACTGACTAAATGCAGCTTTTTTGCAGCTTCTTTGAAAGTGTGGCATTCTATACCATCGACTGATCGTAAGTCCAAGAATGATGTTGGTTCTCTTAAGTGTAAAAGTAAAAGACGGAGGTAAAACCTTTCAATGTCAACTGGATTTACAGTGTAAATGCGTCCAATACACTTACAGTTCCTCTGTCTAATTTTCCACTTTCCGTTTGACCATACATAGTGTTCAGGAATTTCGTAGTATAGAAATTGACGGGCTGTTTCTTCTTCATGGCATAGTTGAAAATATGCCATTAGTTTAGAATCCTTTGCAATATTAGCATCTCCTTCATGACCAGCTTGAAAATACACCAATTGTTCTTCTTCTAAATGAATGGGGAGCCGTTCTATACTGTGAGAACGGTGGAAAAGAGGTCGCTCATGCAGCCGCCACATCGCTTCTGGTGGACTTACATAGCGACAATTTAAGTAGATATCTACTTCATCTACTGTGACGTGTTGCTGACCTTCAGAATTGGCTCGTAATTGCAAAGAGGCGCAATCATGTCCCTTGTAAACATATTTGTACAGATATTTAACAGATTGAATAGATGAACAGCATTCAACATTGATATGGGCATTATATTTACGGCTTAAAAACCCATTATAGGGCACAATCCACCGATTATCAACTTCAAGTGATCCAACTGTCATTGTAGCACCGTTGTCACGGCGCCTGTATAGGGGGTAGCCATTGACATTTAGGTTTGTCTGATCTTGGAAGTCTTTTGGGAAGTTCTTTGAACATACGCCATCTCACATACATGGACTGTTTGGCCGGAGAATGCCGCAAGGTCCATGAACCATACATTGATTGATAACTGATAAAAGTTGAGGGTTATCTTCTTTACTTGGAATTTCAGAACAAATTAATGAATCGACGTCTTCAGTTGTCCGCAGTTTATTTATTTCTCTTAATATCAAAAGAATATGCGCGTGAGGAAGTCTTCTCTTTTGGAATTCAATCACACATACATAAGCCAGTACAACTCCCAATTTACGTGTTTTTTATCAGATCCTCCAACAATGATTTCAATTTCAAATGGAACACCCTTGTTACTAAATCAGGTCTGTTTTCAAATTTTTCGTATTGTTTTAATTCATGAGTCATTTCAATCCATTTAGGGTTACAGGTGAACGTCAAAAAAATATCTGGCTTTCCAAATCGGGCAACTATTGCATCCTGATAATTTTGTAACATATTTCTTGGACTTCCAATAAATGTTGAGGGAAGGACCACAGGAATGCCACCAACAGCACCTCTTTGCCGAGCGTCAGAATTGAGAAAATCAACCAACCCTTTGTAACTTTCTGCTCTGAGTTCTTTCTGATGTGACCTAATATATGCAATCCTTGACCCCTCTACTTTAACATAACTGTCGACTACATATTGTTGAAATAACCTACCAGAGGCTTGAATGATATTAAAATCCCCTCTAATTGCTAAACGGTAACAATAGTATTGCAACTGAGTGGTAACAGACCGTTTAGCTGTACTTCTACGTGAGGCATACCGGGTTTCCATCCAGAATCGCCACATGGGAAAAGAAGAGGATAACACATTGGATCTGAATGTGGATTTAGGTAAGATATCTTAGTAAGCACTCCTGTTGTCTTACAACTTACTGTAAAATCAAATTTTCCAGGGGGTGCCCCATCATTACTGACAAAAACCGCAGCAATTTCATTCGCCGTAGGCGCATTACACCGTCCTGGATGAAATGCATTATCGGTTGTGAATTGTAATTTTAATTCTCGTATACCATCAGATATATCTTTCACAAAGTTAAACACTTTTGCATAAGGGTTGTATGTTGTAAGCATAGTTTGCAATCTAGCAAGTAAATTATGATTACATTGTCTATTTGCTACATGATCAAATCGGTGTTGCAAAGCTGTATCGTAGTCTAATATGAATAGGCCAGCATAACTGGGTAAGGTGCCATCAGTGGGGTTTAAATTTCCTATCATGTGGTAAACCTGTCCATTTAACTTAAAGCAAAAGGGCCCTCTTCCAGGAATTTGAACTACATTTACCTGAACTGATGCAAACGCAAAAGCAATGTTAAAACTGCGGATATTGTTAAATAATTTTTGGTATCTTGGTCATTCCTCTCAATTAACTGCCTTAGCTCATCGCAAATATCAATAGGCTCCAAGCTGACCTTCCCTTTGTGACAACAAATAGAAGAAGATCTGTCACGGACTTCACCTAAATAAAGCTTAGCTGAACAAAACACACACACATTGTCCATCGCCCCAACACTAAGTATTTCAATTTGATTGTCTTCTGGAAATAACCTCGCACAACAGTAGGATCCATGTAATTTTTATTCACGTATTCTTGCCCTAACATCATCTTTAAATCGCTGCAAGTATATAGGTGGTACAATGTCCCTCTGCTGTTTAATCAGTCTTTGTCTCTCTGCAGTTCTCTGTTCTTGCCGAAGGTTACGCATGTTTTCCCTAATCTCATCTACTCGGTTTTCTCTTTGCCTTATTCTTCTTTCTGTTGCATGGTTCAAAACTCGTCTACGTGGCATAACGAATATTGCAATACCCTTTTACCTTCCAAAAGTTATTTCGTACCTGAAAAAACATTAAACATTAAAAAAAAAATCATCATGTGAAAATTATGAAAAAATATGATTTTTTAACCCTACATCTGGCATTTGGATTTTCCTATACTGGCAGGCACTTTTTTACTACCTGAACACATTGTTATATAAACTAATCCATTTCAGTAAAGTATATACATTTTTGAGTTCAGAGAACATTTTCATGTAATTTCTTTTACATTTACCACAAAAGAAAAACTACGTTATAAATATAAAAAAAATCAACTTCAGTAAATAAAAATGTCAAAAGTTGGCCCTTTGGAAAAATACCAAAAAAATTATGATAAATTCAAGCCGTAAAATATGTATAAAAAATACTTTTCTATAAGATATAATGTTTAAAAACTTTTTCGAAAATACGTTTTTGGGAGAAAGAAGAGTTAATTTTCGAAATTTTGAAAAAATTACCTTTACATATATTAAGAAATTTATAAAAATGTCTAAATTAAAAATAGTGATTCTAAATTATATTTTATTATAAATGATAATTTGTAGGCCTACTACAAAAATCAGTTCAAATGTAAATATATAAATTATTGGATATATATATATATTTTGTATCTTTTATAAAGTCTTATTCGTTTTTCCATGAGGGTAAAAGTTCATAAAAACACAAAATTTGTTTACAAAAGGCATAAATTGAAGTCTAATGTTGTCATAAATATACAAATACATAGTACACATAGCTATACTAATATTATAAAGAGGTAAAGTTTGTTTGTTTGTATGTAGGGGATAATCTCTGAAACTACTGAAACGATTGAAAAAATAGTTTTACTAATAAAAAGCTACACTAACCCTGAGTAACATAGGCTATAACTTATTTCAATAAAAACATTTTTTTATTTCAATATTTGTAGATTTAGTCGGAATAAATTCTTAGGTTAGGCCTAGACTGGATAAATCAACAAATGTATTAACATTTGTTACCATAGCAACCAATTGAATAAAATAACAGTTAACAGATGTATGCTTTAATATTTCCATTTTTAGCTAATTTCATACTTTGTATTTCTAGCATTAAATTTAGGTTAGATTTTTATTAAGGTGTAGACCTGAGCCTTAATGGTTCTTTTAATCTTTATTATAACTGATGTTATAAAATGTACGAAATAATTTTATTAGAAGATTAGGCAAGTTATTGTAGTTTACAAAAACATAAAATATATGTTTCCAAAATAGCAGAAAATTCGGCCTAATCAAAAGTAAAATATAAATAACACATTATTTGAAAAGTAGGCTATTACAGTAAAACAAACCTAAAAGTTCTTTAGTCCAACAAAATACAAAGTTAAAAAAATGTTTATAGTAGGCTACAAATAACAATAAGAAAATAAAAATAATGTATAGTATAAAAATAGCTTAGGCTAGGCCTATACTCTTTACCTGAAAAAACCCACATTATGCCATGCAATTATAGTGCAATTACTTTTAATTGCCAGATATAGGGTTAAGATAATTTTTAGATAAATAAAACTACTAATTTACAATATTTTGTATAATATGTCGATTTTATAGTCTTTGTCTTTACCATTAAGAGTGATTTACCTACCTCAATTATTAGGCAACAATTTATAAATTAAAGTAGTGTATTTAAAAATTAATAATTTTCATAAGTTCTCTTCTTAACAGTTGCAGATGATCTATTTTTGCTTACAATCTGGCTTTGTTAAAAAATCATCTGAAGGTAATCAGCTGTTAACAATCACATTTAAAACCGTTATAATGCAAGTTTTTCAGCACTGGACCTTTAAAAAGGCCCTCTAGAAATAAATAAAAGGCTAAAGAGACGCAGCCCTAAACGAAATGACCTTTTAATTACCATTCGCAGGTGCGCTAGATCTTAAGCTTTAAAATGACACCACAATCGTAAAAATCGGTTAAGTTGGACGGATGAAAAAGGGGTGTAACAGAAAAAAACCTTATTGTATTAAGTATATGATATTAATACCTCCATAATCATTTGATATGTTAATATTAAATAAAAAATGAAAAATGATATAAACTCTCTCGGTTGCTACAGTTGGAACTTCTAATACAGTTGCATTGTTCGAACCTACCTAATAACGTTTGGTTTAGTTGCGTCTTTAATATAACTACAGAAATAAAATCAAATTTTATTAATAATAGTAAACAAACTGCCCCACAGAACCTTTCTTTCTGTAATGACTTAAACATGCTTTCTCGGTAAACCATTTTGAAAATATTTATACTTGAAAGTATTGGTGAAAATTAAAAACTTGACTATTCATTGATATAAGTTACTGTAAAGAACAGTTTTCATAGAAAAATTTTCAAAGTCTCAAAACAACATATAATTATTTCCATCTAGACTTTCCACAAATGAAGATCTTTTATAATATTATACTTTGTTGTTAGTCGTATTTTTACTACGTTCAAAAGAGATGTTTTACGTATCAAAAATGTTCAACTCTGAGATTTGATCTTAAGTAATTTAGGTCATTCCCAGGACGCTTTGAATTCCTTAGAGAGACATTTCGGTGAAGTCTGTATGAGGAACGAAATTAATCGATCCGTGCGAAAACAACCTTCTTCACGTAAGAAATGGGTTTTGTTTGACATTGTTGATTGTATCTCGTAAATCCAAACCGTGTTAATTCATTCGGGGTAAATGTTGACTTTGCTAAACTATTAATATACCAGTAAGCACCCGTGAAAAATCAAAGGCAGATTAATTAGATACACATCAGAAATAAATCATTTTAAAAAACAACTATTTAAAAATACAAACTTTATGTAGGCCTACCTAACTATGCTGAGGGAATTTTTAACCGGTAAATGTGTAAAATTATAAGGATTACAAAACATTAGTTGTATTTGTAAAAAAAAATTATTTATAAACATAAAGGTCATAATATTATCTTTCAATTGCTTTTTATTTCATATATACTAGCAGGTACCCGTGACTTTGCACACGGTCCAAAGATTCGCTTCATAGTAATAAATGTTTATTGTTTTATTGGTTGTTATTACATTTGCACCCCTTAGCAGCGCGCAATAAAATGCAAATATGATTTACATAGTATATATGTATTGCAAGAAATGAATGCACCAATTTCGAGCTCTCTAGCTTAATGGGAAGTATAATAACTGATTTGTATTGTTTTAGGGGTTGTTACATTTTCACCCTTTAGCAGCACACTCAAAAATACAAATAAGGTTTACTTTTTTTATATATCTTGTAAGAAATAAATGTACAAATTTCCAGATCTCTAGTCTTAATAAAAGTATAATAATAATATTTATTGTTTTAGGGGTTGTTTCAACTCTTAAATATAAATGAATTCTAGCCTATGTTTCATTCCAGGTCATGATCTATATGTGTGCCAAATTTCATTCAAATCCAGCCGGTAGTTTTTACGTGATTGAGTAACACACATACAAACAGACACCATTCGATTTTTATATTCATTCCAGGTCATGATCTATATGTGTGCCCAATTTCATTCAAATCCATCCAGTAGTTTTTATGTGATTAATATTTATTTTTTTAGGGGTTGTTTCAACCCTCAAATGTAAATTAATTCTAGCCTATGTTTCATTAAAGGTCGTGATCTATATGTGTGCCAAATTTAATTCAAATTCATCCAGTAGTTTTTACGTGATTGAGTAAGACACACACATGCAGACAGACACCATTAGATTTTTATATAATAGTATAGATTGATAAATCAAATAATTAAGGAGTTATTAATGTTAAAATGAAAAAATTTATAATGGAATATATGTTATATGATTATGTACGAATGTTTCCAAAGTTAAACGAATAGGTATATGTTCTTTAAATTTGTATAAATGAATATACTGATAATAAAAGGTTGTATTTATATTTATTTTATAACCTGAAAGTAAATCTTATAGTGTATTGTATCCTACATTAGTTCTATCAAAAAACTATTAAAATAAATATGTTTATTGTTATTTAATCATGTAAGTAAAACTACGCAGATTATTTAAGTTTAGAAAAAAAAAACTATATGTGTAAGTTTACGTTTACTTTTGTGGGGACAATAAACTGTCTTTAAATCCTGCATCGCCAGCGTTTACGGCCCATTAAGGTTTATGACTTGTGATATTAAATTTTGATAAAGCAGAAGAAATATTCGTGTTCAATTTTCATTTCGTGTTAACCCTCTTATAATATACTGGACGTGTACCCGCGCTTCGCTATTTGAACATTAATAACTTAACCAAGGTGTTATACAGAAGTAAAGTGCAAATATGGGCCAAAATAAAGAGAGAATCAAGAATAACGTTTTCCTTAAAAACGCTTCGTTTTTCAAATATCCGCCGTTTTTTCTTTTGCAAATAATTCGTATCTAGAGAACTGTTTCACCGATTGAGTTAAAACTTGGAGCACAGTTTAACCTAATAACGATCTATTTAAGAAACATAAACGATTATATCCAATAATACTTTAAAAAATGATGGCAGTTTGTAAATTTAAAATCTGAATTACCCAACAACAGTAGCCTACATTTTAACAAAAACAAATTCTAAGCACTTTTTTGGTAGTACTTTTAATTCCAATCGGACAATGCAACCGTCCAAACAATCGGAGAAGGATAATAGTTAGGTTATGTCTAATAATTGGTTTGTTCAACCCGGCATCCTGTACTGAGAACAATATGGTGGGTACTGCCACGCGCAAACCTCTCTTTTTCGGGATCACAGGGTTTTCGCCCCACGTTCGGGAGCCACTTGCCACGCGCAAACCTCCCTACCCTCTTAATTTCTTCAATAAACACAACCTTTTGTTGTTAACTTTAACACTTTCCCTCATCAAATAACACCCAAGTGTTTTCAGGCCTTATTTGACGTTGTTCCGTTGTACTACCTACCCCGTTAGAACAATTTGAGAGGTTTGGCGAGGGCAAGAAAAGGAAAACTTTTTGTTTCCTATTCTTAAGTTTTTTAAATTTAAATTAGTTAGACCTTTTTTGTCTTTTGTGTAGTACACTAGCTCAATTCTAGACTCTTTTTCGGGATCGTTCCCTTTGGAGTTAAATTTGTAGTGATCCGTGAATAACTCACCTGCTGACTTAATTACACTAGAGCACTGAATGGTTTTAGGATTAATTTGATTGGATTTGTAAATTATATATTCAAAAATTTTCTACTGAAAACTCAAAAACGATTTATTTTTTAACATAAATCCATTAACTTTGAAACAACAAATTATTATTATCAAAAACACAATGAAATTTATTTTATTAATCTTTAACTTATAATTACATATATTGAAAAGTAGCAAAGTGATTAATTAATTTATTAATTAAAATTTGTATATTAATGATTATATTATTTACATACGACGATTTGCCATTGTGAGTAATGAAATTTACTAAACGAGTTTACTTTATTCAATTTCCCCAGAATCTACTTGAATTTATTTATTTAGTTTATTTTAATTTATTTATTATTTTGTAAAAAAGGGATTTATTTAAAATTATAAGTAACAATGATCGTTTGCCACTTACAGAACACAAGAAGTTCGACGCGTAATTCCTTCTGTCGATTTCCAGCGATTTAAAGTTGTCCTCCTTGGTCCCCAGAATGGTTTCTTCGGCTTACAGTTGTCTTCTCCTAGACTTAATTAAAGTTGTCCTCTCCCAGTTGATTGTAGTATCTTTTGGCAAGATAGGCCGTTTATATGGATATTCTTCTCCCGAAATTATCACGACCCGACTTAGCTTTAGGCCGGAGCTAGAAACGTAACGCACACCGATAACTGATCGCCCTTTGATTTTCTCTAAGTACCCTCGGAGCTTGGTCAGATGTCTTCTCGTCGGCGTTCCGTGCTAAACTGATGTTAAAGGGGATGCAGGCTTCTATCGTCGACTTTTTACTTGTCAAACCAGCATCTTCCTCTATGTAACAAGAAATCCTGGTTTCTTGCTTTAGAAATATATTTTTTGGTCTTAATATATTTCCTGATTTATTTGATGAATTTTAGTGCCTTTATTTCCCATCGATTAGGCCTAATTTAATTATTATCTTCATTTATTGAATTTCAATGTTTTGCTCTTCGTAGTGGATCCGGTGACGTCACTTCCCCTCGCAGCCTAGGCCTTGGGTGCCTGTATGAACTTGTCGATTGATAATTTTTGCATTGATTTCACCCAAACTCTATAACTTCCTTTTGCGTGGTCTTATTTTGATTTTGTTGACTTCTATGGATTGGTTGACGTTTTCTGGTTTCCCTGGAATTCGAATGGTGTTTCTACTCCTCTTCATTCTTGAGTTATAGACTTCGTTAGTTTTGCTTAAATTTTGAAATTTATTTCCTGTAAATTTGAAATTTTCCATTTTTTCTTGCTTGTATCCTCTTTGGTTGGTCTTGAAACGCGTAAATCTGGTGTTGGTTTTTTGATAGCTTGTTTGGTTATTTAGTTATTCAGCTTGATGTTATTCTAATTGGCTTCGTTTGGTTTTCGGCGTCTCATTCCCCCCCTTTAAAGCTCTTTTCATATCTCACATGGCATTACAATTTATTACACATATATATACCCTATTTTATCAATATTTCCCTTTAATTAATCTCCCTTGTATTTATTATGAATTAATAAAAGTTTTTATTAATTTATTTTATCTTTACAAAACTATTTATTTATTTATATTGAACTTTGGCTTGATTATGCCCTATTATTGACTCTATTAAATGCTATTTTTTATGATTTAATTACATTTGAACTTTATGAGTTATTAGCCTTTTTATGCCCAAGAATGACTTTACACTTTATTTTTAAGCTATAAAACTTTATAACTTTATATTTTTTATTACTTTATTTTCTTAACCCTTTTTAACTCTACAAATGACTCTACTTCGTTTTTGGATTTTATTCAAATTCTGCAAAATCGATTTGTTTACGCTTACATTTTTGTCTATAACTTTTTAACAAATTATCATAACAAAATTATTTTTATTACTCCTTACTTATTTAACTCTCCTTTCAACATAAATCTAATAATAACAACTTTTTTTTATAAAATTATAAACCCCTATCTTTCAATGCTAATTCATTTCTACCAAATTTAGACAAGACTGGACAAGTCAATTCCTGTCAGTTCCTGCAAGGTTTTGGCATGGTCTTGTCGCTAATGCATACGTCATAGTCTGCACTTATTTAACTAACACAATTTTAGTTAATTCTTCAAAATTATTAATAAATACTATTTTCACATTGGAAACTACTTTTTTATCTTAATTTTGGGCTTTTCTGACACCCTTTGGCTTTAATCCTTTGTTATATTGACTTTGAATTTATTTTAATTAATGTAATTAATTAACCCCAATTGGATCGGTCGATTGGCCGTTCCAGTACGTAGCCTATGCTGTTATTATCCATAACGGAACTGTTATCCTCCATCCGATTGTTTAAACAGTTACAACTTCTGATAGCAAAATAAAAGGGCTACAAAAGAAGATGTCTTGAATGTGTTGATAAAATGTACGGTTTTTGTGTGTTTCAGATTTAAAATGTTCAAACAGCCGCTATTTTGAAACTCATAATTGGATATATATAATTGGATATAATCGCTTATTTTTATTGAAATAGATCATTGTTAGGTTAAATTTCATCTCAAACGGATTACCTGTTTTCTGTATATGAATTATTTAGTAAAAGAAATAAAATGGCGGATAACTGGAAAACGAAGCGTTTCTGGAAAAAATATATTCCTGATTTTATCTTTATTTTGATCCATAGGACCATTTCCCGAAGTGGCACTTTACTTATGGGACACCATGTAGAGGTCTAACTATATCGTGTAGATATATATATGATAACTAGTGGGCCTGGCAATGCTTAGCTATTGCTTGATTTAATTTTAAGGGTGGTTATCCCATTTCATTCCTTTGACTTCAGTAATCGAATTGAAAATGTGTTTTATCTCAATTAAAAATAATGTTCAATAATTTTAAATTTATAGTGTTTAGGAATTTAGAGCAATTTATTTTGATTGTGTAATGGTATCTACCCCATTTAAGGGTCGGCTCTAGCTGTCGGCCATGTTGGTTGACACTCCATAAGACCAATGTTAAATTAAAATCCAAATTTTTCCTTTATTTTTGATCGGATAATTATGAACGATATGTCATTTTAAAGCTATGGCCAATATGCATGCAAATGGCTTTTCCAAAATTAAGAAAAACATTTTGTTTAATATTTATTAACAAATTAAAAAATTGATTTTAAATATTTTTTTATGTTTTCACTATTAATTATAGCGAAAAAGTACCAAGCCATTTGCATGAAGAATTTCGTCCCCAAGATTTTGGTATTTTTTTTAAAACGCTATTTGAACAATTGCGGGTTTTAAATGGATTGAGGCTGAGCAATGTCCGTGTAACCTACCGCCGCTATAGGGTGACTTTAAATATTTTTTTTACGTTGTAACTATTAATTATAGCGAAAAATTACCAAGCCATTCGGATGAAGAATTTTGTCCCCAAGAGTTTGGTATTTTTAAAAAAACGCTATTTGAACAATTTCGGGTTTTAAATGGATTTAGGATGAGCAATGTCCGCGTAACCTACCGCCGCTACGCTGGAGCCGCAGGTTGCTTTCTGTTTTACTAGAGCCGACCCTTAAGTATTTTTGTTTGTAATGACGATATTCTCTAAAAACATCCTGGAATTAATGTGTGTAAATTGTGAAAATTTAGTAAAATTTGAGTAATTGTTGAGAATGTAGGAAAATGAAGTGGACTATTATTTAATTTTAAGGGTAGTTATTCCATTTCATCCCTTTTACTGACTTAATCAAATTGCAAATAGTTTTGGATGTACCTTAAAAATAATATTACATATATTACATAATTTTAGCTTTATATCTTGTATGAAGTTAGTTTAAATTATATTTATTATATAGGAGTGCCTATTTCAACCCCTTCTAATTGTGAATATACATAAATAATCCAGGGACACACCCAAATATATAAAGAAATTGTTATTAAAATAAAATTGGTCCAGCCGTTTATTAGGAGTTCAGAATAATTATATATTTAAATATATTATCACACCCATAAAGATGTATGTATCCCACAAGCATTTTGCATTATGTTATTATACATGTCAAAATTTAACCGCATGAGATAAACATATTTCAAAATTTTGTTATTTTTTCATCATATTGTTAACAAATATTTTACCACTGAACAAAAATCACAAAGTTTAAAAACGAACACACTTATACAGGTTTGATAATTACTTAATGAAGGGTACATTTCTGGTTTAGGCCTACTGTGCAAGAAAGTAGATCAAAACTGTGTCAGCTGAACAGCTCTATAGTTAAACTAGCTGACACGTACGGCGTTGCCCGTGGTGGTTAGTATTTTCAGTCTTTTTAACGTAATTGTAATCTTTTGAAGTGTTCAGTTAGTGAGTGGTATTTGGCTTTTATATATATAGATCTTAAATAATAAAAGCACTATTGTCATAATAATAAAAGATCTGAAATTATGATTTTAGTAACTTTGATCCCCCCAAACCCCTCCTAAAATTTCGAAATTTTTCATACCGTTTCTTAGAGAGCGCCTACGTCCCTAGAAGAAGCTACATACCAAATTTCATTCCAATCCGTTCGGGCGTAATTTGAGGATGATCAAAAACGCATTGAAAACGCAAGGAAAAATGCAAAAACGCCTATTTCTGGCGTAGCCTAATTTTGGGGAATCTCAAACATTTTTTAACAGACTACTTTTAGGCCTTAAACGAACCTAAGTACCAAATTTCAACATTTTCTGCCAATTAGTTCTCGAAAAAGCTGAGAAAACGCAAAAAATCGCTAGAAAAACGCGAATATTGGGCGTATCTTTTGGATGTTTTCAAAATCCGTTCTTAGTGCACGTCTAAAGGTCCAACTGAACAGGCTTGCCAAATTTGAACTCATTTCGTTCAGTAGATTTTTAGTTCTGCTGATGAATGAATCAGTGCCATTTCGCTTTTATATAGATAGATTATTAAAATCTCGTGAGATTTCACTAACAATAAATTACCTGTTAGTTGTAAATACAAAATGACTATAAAACTTACCTTAATGGATGTACAGCATTAACGTGGTGTATTATTTAGCACATTTAAAATAATAAAAGTACAATTACATTCTTGCAAAGTATGAGACGGTTTTTGTACACTCACAGCAGTGTGCAAACTGCATGTGTTCAGCGTCAAGTAATTGCACCGTTTTGTTTTACTTTACCGCACGACTAAATAGCTGGAGCGCGGTAAAAGTAATATTTTTTTACACGCCATCTGTTTACTTTGCGCCCTGTCCGCAAAGTAAACAGCTGATGTAGTCTATGTTTTGAAAATGGTTATTGTTGTGGGACTAACCTCTGTAAAACAGATCTTTTTAAAAACAAAAACACTAATTTAAAATGCAGCTGTATGAAATACGTTGTGTTGAGTGTATTAAGGGTGCAAAGTTTACTTTGTCACACTCAATAAACTTGAACGATCTTGCTACGCCTCAGTCGTCAAATGTTTATCTCGTACGAAAAACTCTATTTTGCACCCTAGATATACAAATAACTATTTCCTACAGCTACTTAATAAAGTACGTTTTTGCACACACACAGCAGTGCGCAAACTAAACTACGTGTGTTCAGCGTCAAGTAATTTAACCTATTTGTATTAATCTACCGCACGCCTGTTTTACTTTAGCCTAAACAGCTGATGTAGGATGTTCTGATAATGTTGATTGTTATGGGAATAACCTCTGTAAACACGTTTTGTTGGTAAACAGATCTTTAAAAAAAATTAAAACACTGATTTAAAATGAAGCTGTAGGAAAACTTTGTGTGTATTATGCGTGCAAAGTACCTTTGAAATTAAATAGTAATCCACTTACACTGAAAAAACTCTATCCTTGCAGCAACACAATTAATGTTGCGATAAAAGAAATATTTGTTTACGGGTCAGCAGGGTGTAGTTAGCTTTACGGTTAAAGTAAGCTACTGATGATCTCTTGATATTATAGCAATGTTATTAACTTAGCAGCAAATGTAAGTTCAACAGTAAGCCTAATGTTTCTATGACATTAAGGCACTACTAACTATGTCGCAAGGCTAGTTAATGTAGTAGTGAATATAAACTATTGTAGTTATAACATTAGGTAGAGTGTTTATTATTGTAGTGTTCCTTTACTGGTAACTTAGTTGTTATTGTGACAAAAATAATAAAATTAGGTAATACATCTACAAAATATTACACTCATATTAGTTATTGTAATCATAAGAGTAATTGATCTGTGTGTTTCAGTATAACTAACATCCTTGCAAGGTTAGTTGATGTAGTGGTGAACTTCATACTAATACAGTTCTAACACTAGTTAAGATTGTAATTACTATATAGTTTGTTTATTGTAACAATAGTTATTTTTGTCACAACATAAACAGCTTTTCTTAACTCCGATATTTTATTTCGAAATTTGTCGACAAGCTTTCCCCTGCATACTAACTGTCGAGGTCCTCCAGTTAGAGGAGGTACATAGTAAGAGTTCTGGAAAAAATAAAAATTAAGTGTAAGATAACTATAAAATATATTATATAATATACATAGTTATTAATGTATGTAGTTATTTACATAGTTAAGGACATAACATTTTTACTGTATCTTAAAATAAAGAATTCAAGCTTTAAATTACAACTTTTAAAAATGTTAACCTAAATTTTATGTTTAAAGCTACCGTATTTGATAATGAGTTCATTACTTTTAATTTAATTAATTACTGCGACATTTCCCACTGAAGATGGATATTTATTATCTTGAGTAGTAGTTAAGCTAGTTTGAAGTTACTTTTTTGTTAGTAAAAAACATTCTTAGTTTTAATAATTAGTTAACAAGGGTTGATCAATACTCGTAAACATCGTAAATTATTTTGAATACATAAATTATTTCAAATATCAGAATAATTAGTTTTGATAAAAGTAATCAAAATTCATTATCCAAATATTTGTATATGCTATTTTTAGGTTTTTGAAGAACATCAAAATATTTACAAAATAATAAAATAAGGCTCTGTCATTTCAAATGTAAAAATTCCTAAAACAATTCATGTTAATTGACTGATGCCGTTGGCAGTCTAACTGAGGCTTTAATGGAAAATTACTTCTTAAAAATCACTCCTACATATTAAAAATTCATTCACACATTTTTAAACAGCTAAACAAAAAAACTGAATCTTTTAGAATATTTTTTTTTAACAAATCGTTAATTTGTTGTAAGATGTAGTTGTTATTAATAAATTTAGCGAAATGCCTGACGTATATAAATTAACAATTATGTTATTTTGTTAATTTTCTTTCTTTGAGCCTTATATTTTTACTTGAAAAGATATAATATGAATTAATTGTCTGTAGTTGTATGTAGTAATGTTAAATCAGTTAAATGGAAGTTAGGTACTAAAAAATAAGTTCCTTTACATGGATTTCCTCCATATTGGATAGGGCAAGTATATCTATTTCATTTTCTGAAATGAAAGTATATTATTTGTTAATAAACTAATTATGTGTAAATAGATTACTAAAATGAATTTGAAATATTTACCAGAATGATTATTAAAACAATAATTTAAAATATATATAAAATAGATTAGTTATATATCTTTAAAATAGTATGACAAAGTTATGTATAACTTCAGGCAACCTCCCATAACCTGTAATGAAATTTTAACATTGAATATATACCGTATTTATTATGGTAGTTTTTAAAATTACTGCATCTAATTATAATACTGTATTAACTTATATATTTACCTGAACTTACCTTTAAAAATTGTAATATAATTTTGAAATCCCCATGACGTCAACAAAGCTTCTACATGTAGGCTATGTATAAAGATCCATGTATGTTGAAAAACAAGAAGATCGACAACGAAGCAGTTTAGTTATAGCTGTTTGATGTGGTCTTTGTTGTTACTTGTTAGTCTACCGAGTACTGAAGAGAAACTGAATTCGAATTTCGTAAAAACATGAGAAACTGTAATTGTGACAGGGTAACTCTAAAACAGGAAAAGGCTACCGTCTAAAGGATGTAAAGCGGATGTAACCCAGTTCACTGCATAAATAACCGCCTTTATGCCTTGTAAGTAAGCTAACATTGCGAACATATTAAGATATTGTTTTCATTCCGTTTTTTAGATGTATATTACGTTAGATTTACCTTATAGTTACATTAACTAATTTAGTGACTACAATCACCGCCTTTAAGTATATTAAATTAACTATGACATTTTACTACATTAGAGTTTACAGTAAAACTCAACATTAAAAAAACCTTACAGCAATGCAAATATTTCAAGCTCTAAAGTAACCATGACATTATAAATGTTACCATGACAGAAAAACTGTTAACATTAATTTTAACTTTGCAGTACGGTTAGAGTTTTTTCAGTGTACTTTTTCTACATTTTCAAAAACTATTCAACTAGGCCTAATTTTACTAACATTTCACAATTTACACTATTACTACCTGGATTTTTGAGAGAATATGGTCACTACAAACAAATAGGTTGAGCTGGGGTTGCTACCCCTATCCAATAAAAATAAATTGCACTAAATTCCTACAAACTATAATGCTAAAACTATTTAATCTATATATATAAAAACGAAATACCACTCACTCATCACGATTTCTCAAAAACTATCGGACGGATTGGAATGAAATTTGGTATGTAGCTTCCTCTAGGGCCATAAGTGTTCACTAAGAAATGGTTTTAAAAAATTGGAAATTTTAGGAGGTTTGGTGGGTAAAAATGACTAAATCACGATTTCTCCAAAATTAACCAACAGATTGGAATGAAATTTGGAATGTAGCTTCCTCTAGGGCCATAGCCGCTCGCTAAGAAAGGGTTTTAAAAAATTTGAAATTTTAGGGAGGGTTTGGGGGGATCAAAGTTATTAAATCACGATTTCTTCAAAACTATCGAACGGATTGGAATGAAATTTGGTATGTAGCTTCCTCTAGGGCCATAGGTGCTGACTAAGAAAGGGTAAGAAAAATTTCGAAATTTTAGGAGGGGTTTTGGGGGGGGGTCAAAGTTACTAAAATCATAATTTCAGATCTTTTATTATTATGACAATAGTGCTTTTATTATTTAAGATCTATATATATATAAGCCAAATACCACTCACTGACTGAACACTTAAAAAGAACACAATTACGTTAAAAAGACTGAAAATACCAACCACCACGGGCAACGCCGTACGGGTCAGCTAGTATTATATAAGAAACATTTCCAATTCATTTACTTAAGTCAAAGGGATGAATGGAATAATTACCCTTAATATTAAGTAAGGCATTAGCGAAGCATTGCCGGGTCCACTAGTTAGATTATAAAAATCACCGTTGCCTAAAAAGGTTTGATAAGTTATTTTGGTTACGTTAGTTAAAGCTATGAAAACTTTTTTAATATCTATAAAGCAGTCTATAAAATTCATCAACGTAATAAGCGCCATCAAATCCAACTCATTGAAGTTTTAATGGGACTAAATGTAATACCAAATTAAGAGGCGCATGTGTTCCATTTAGGTCTACGTCAGTGTGAATAATTAAACGGAGCAAATTGGAGTCTATGTAAATTTACTACTTGAAGTAATTGCAATTGGGGTTTTAGGACTTGCTGTGTTTAAGACATAACGAAGCCAAGAGATTGCGTTTGACGTATTAAGTTAAAAATATTGTAAATTCAGTTGAACTTGAACAGATATTATTTGAACACAGACGTGCTAATATTCTCCTCTATCAAATTTATCTGCTCACATGTCAAGCTTAATATTTATTCATATTTATATTTTAAATTATTGAGGAATTTTATAAATTGGAAAAAAATAAAAGTAAGATTTCTGTTTTCTGTTATTTTGTTTCCTCAATACGACACATTTTCCACACCAAACAAATAAGATATTAAAATAAAGAAAGTGGTGTACAATTAGAGAAGGGAATTTGCAATTCCTCTGAGAGAAGGGAATTTGCAATTCCTCTGATAGCTATGTCCTCACTTAGGAAACATTACGAAGGAACTTATAAAGCAATATTTAACTCCTATTTAAGTTTTTAATTCAACTCTAAACAAACTAAAAGCGTGTTATTTAATAACATCTACACGGAATATTGATATATCAGAGCTTTGTGCCTTTCCTTGAACTTCTTTATTTACATCCTTATATATAATACGTGAAGCAGTTTTTTGTGAACACAACTCCTCCGTTATTTCTGAACCAAATTTAATGTTTGAGTTGTCCAAAAATTCGAAGTTTTGCAATAAGGTTTTAGATGTCAAAAATTCTTATCCTTAATGGAGTGAGCTAATCTCAAAGGTCGGGTTTTCCCCATAAGATTAACATGGAACGAATTTAAAAACCATTTCCATACAAAACAGCCGTTTATAATAAGAAACAAACTAATCCAGCTAATTTCGTGGATGTAAATATTGATGTTTATAGTATTCAGGAGATCATAAAAACATTTCTATACAAAACAGCTGTTTATAATAAGAAACAAACTAATCCCGCTTTTTTCGTGGGTATAAATAAGAATGTTTGTAGTATTCAGGAGATTATAAAAACATTTCTATACAAAACAGCTGTTTATAATAAGAAACAAACTAATCCCGCTTTTTTCGTGGGTATAAATAAGAATGTTTGTAGTATTCAGGAGATTATAAAAACATTTCTATACAAAACAGCTGTTTATAATAAGAAACAAACTAATCCAGCTGCTTTCGTGGATGTAAATAATGATTTTTAAATAACAGATAATACAGTTGATTCGGATGTCCAGCTTTTAGTGCAAAATAATATTTTAAGTTAGGCCTATACTGAACCAACACATGTTTCAACACACGCAAACCAATAAAACTTGCGTTAAGAAATTTAAAAATAAGAAAAAACTATGTTACATTATAATTAAAAATAAATAAGACAAACAGAGGGCCTATTTATTGATAATATACGGTAATTGATAGTGAGTATCTTTTTGGTTAGGTTTTTTTTTGATTAAGTGTATACCCAAGCCTTACTGGTTATTTTAACCTTTATTATAACTGTTGTTCCACATTTTAAATTGCAACTTTAATTAATATTCAACAACTGTAAACTGTTTATCTCTTTATTCTATACTTTTATATACATTAATTTTGAAAAATTAAAGTGAATAACCAGCCATAAAACATTTATTTCAGCATATCACTTACTGGCTTTGTAATATCAGGTTTTCAGTACACACACATAAAATAAATGACGGCCATTAGTCTGCAACGACTTTAAGCTGGTTCAGTTACATTTTATGGTACGTGAAGAAAGTAGGTCTATGTCTGTCTCAGTAAACCTGTCATCTTTTCTCCTATAGTATGCTGTTAGAATACTCAACACAGCTCTTTATACTTCAGGTAATAGATAACGTTCGCTATGTTTCTATTCGTGATTGCAAGGTGAAGTTACTGTTAATGAAAAGAACAGGTATCGGCATTAATCCTGGCACTTGGCCCCACCAGTGGAAAGGGCGTAAGTGGAGAAATAAAAAACATTTCCCCACACCTGAGCCATACTGGTTCTTTTAACCTTTATTATAACTGTTGTTATAAAATACTATACGAAATAATTTTATTTCAACATTTAACATTATTTACCATCTTAGTTTTGATGTTATTATTAATCCTACACCTTTATTATAAATAAAACATAACATATGTTTGTAGAAGGTTCCATCGGGGCTTGGCGTGCGGAGCACTCAGTGGTCTCCCCTAGTTATGTGCTAATTTCTGCAAAGTTAAGTAGATGATCTCTTCATGTCCTTTCTGGATAAATTTGAAGCTGGTTCAAAACTTACATCAGTTTGAGTTACGATTTTGTATGAATAACCACCCTTTCTGAAACATACTATGTTTTTTTTTTCTGTTCAACCAATTATTTTACTGCGGTCTGATCTTCGATAGATTATCTAGATTCAGCTAGTTTAACAAAATTCATATACAAAAATGTAAACGAATTGAAGTTGTGGAGAAAAGTAGATCCAACCCTCCTTTTAGTGCAACATTTTTAATATTTAGAGTTTAGAGGCTTTAGGATCGATAGTTGTAATATACGCTCCGTTACTATAACAGCAGGGCCGCAAAATACTCATTTACCACCTACTTAAGGAAATCCATTTTCAGGAATTTTTTTCATATGGTTAAAATAAAAACAAAGGACACATATTTTTAATAATTTTTACTTAAATACAAAAGATACGAATACGTACAATCAGATTTAAAAACTTTAAATTAGAAATAATATAACAATATTTAGGCCCACTATATATTTTTCTAGAAATTACCTTGAATAAACAATAATTTCTTTGGTAAGAAACATTTTTGGTTTCTGTACTATTATTCTATGTTGCAATATACTGAATGTGCATAAAAGTAAACATTTCATAGCTGAATTAGAATCGAACTTTGCGCGATTTCCTTTCAGCAAATTCATCTATGATGTTAGAATAATCAAGCTGTCTTAATAAATCACTTTCTATACTCATGAGAGATAAACTATTTAATTTATTCAAAAAGATTCCCTAGTTTATCAAACTCAAAATGCTTAAAACTAGATTTAAATAAAATTTTAACATTTGTTTTATTTATTAGTAGAAATGTATCTTTGTAATAAGTTCAATTCCAATAAATAAATTCGGAAACCATTTTGTTACGCCCCATATAATATTATTAACGAACTATTTAAACCAAAAACTAATAATCGAATCACTGAGTTTACAGTTTACACACAAATATCACCAAAAAACAATACAACCAACTGAACAAGGGGAACTCACGTGTTACTAAAGTGGATATAAATCCAGTTAAAAAAATATTCACGTTAGTAGTGGCAAGGTATTAGCTGTAAGCCATAACATTTATAAGTAGTATACATTTTATTCGTGCTAAAATAAAAGTGTAACTCATTCTTACCTGAAAACTGTAAATATTCTGAACCGATAGGGCGATGCGATGCAAATGAAAAACTAAGAAACTCTGCGTATAGGATGACTCAGATATTGTCAACTAGTCAAGGATGTGGAATAGGCCTCTTACTTCCTTTCCCACACAGCATTGAATCCGGCACCTTTACACCTTCAATGAATTTGGTCAATGAAGTCGATAAAGTAGTAGTCTGTATAATCTTGTCTATCAGCGTGCTTTGTAAAGAAAACGGTACACCGCATCGCTAACGTGATAAATAAAATGTTTAAAAGAATAATTGCACAATAATGTACATTTCAAATTTATATTCTTTATTTATTTTATTATTTTTTTTTTTTAATAATATAATTTTTTTCCGTCATTGGTGGTGGCCTTTTTTTGGTGGCGGCCCATAGGCATTGCCTAGTTTGCCTATGCCTTAGTCCGGCCCTGACTAACAGAGTCTTTAATATAATATTATAGGTTTCTATTTAATAAGATACAATTCTGTAACCATTTTAAATAGTTTCTTGCTAATAAACGGACCACATTTATACACCTGACTTGTTTGATTACTAATTTGAAAATATATTTCTCTCGAGGTAGATAAAACATTAATTTTATTGCGTATTCCTGCTATATCTATGACCTTACCTTAGACTGATTCTCTCAGGCTCCTTTCACATTATTCGGCCTATGTTCAGGCCAGGGCTATAGAATACAAGGGCTGGGTCACTCCTTTGATGTTGACGCTCGCCGACTGTTCCAACCTTCCTCTTGCCCCCCCTCCTATGTGACGTCACACTGGTACCTAGACATGCCTTGTAAGCACAGTTCGCCTTAGTTCTCATGCATTTCCGCCAAAACTTCCCTCTCAATTCTTCCCGCTTAAACAATAAATATTGACATAACATAATATATTCTCCGTTGTCATTTGTTTAAAGACCTTTGTCCAGTTCGGGTAAATGTTAAAGCAATGCCTATATGTTCAGTGGCTACTTGTAAAAATCGTTCGAAGAAAACTACTTCGGTGATTTATCATGGTTTTCCAAATGATTCTGTTATTTGTTCGTTATGGGTAAACAAATGTAAACGGAGTGACAAAATAAACACTAAATATGCAAGAGTGTGCAGTGATCATTTTGATGAAACTTCGTACAAAGACGATTTGAGAAACCGACTTCTCGGGCTTCTCGGCTTGATTTTTACTTTCTCCACCCTATACGTAGTATATGGAGAAAGTATTGTTTTCGTAAAAATGTTCGAATTTGAATTTTCAGTTGAATTATCTGTTTTGGTGCTCCCAGAACCCCAAAAAATTGTTTAGTGCAATTATCTGTGTTGGTGCTCCCTGAACCCAAAAATATTTTTAGTGGAATTTTTTGTTTTGGTGCTCCCTGAACCCAAAAAAGTGTTTTTAACGTGGTGTCTGTCTGTCAGTGTGTCAGTATGTATACACGACCAGAGGGGACACTATTGGTCCGATTTTCATGAAATTTGGTATGTAGGTACTAAACCCTAATATCTCCAGGCGTTTTTTTCATTTTTTGGAATTTTTAATTTTTAAGGGTAATTTACCCCTAAAAACCAATAAAAAACGACAAAAATGCAAATTTCTCAAAAACGGCTCTAACGATTTTGATCAAATTTTCAGTATTTATAGTGCTTAAGATGCCAAACAAAATGACACCATCCGCTTTTATCAAAACTTCGGCGTTTCATAATTATGGGGAAATGTTAAAAAATAAACAAGTTTATGTTGTCAATCTAGCATCACGGCAACGGCCGCAAGGGATAGCACAACGGTAGAGAAGACGGCCAGTAATTCAAAGGTCGCGCGATCGAATCCCGCCTGGGACAATAACTTTTTTATACGATTGACGTAGGTAGAATATTATTTTTTTGTTTTGTTCTAAAAAGTAGTAAATAAAATGATTAAAAACAATATTATTTTGACTACAGTAAGTTGGGAGAAAGTTTGTGTCAGTTAACTGATACCGTTTATTAAATAACAGATAATACAGTTGATTCGGATGTCCACCTTTTAGTACAAAATAATATTTTAAGTTAGGCCTATACTGAACCAACCCATGTTTCAACACACACAAACCAATAAAAACTGGCGTTAAGGAATTTAAAAATAAGGAAAAACTATATTACATCCTAATTAAAAATAAGTAAGACATATAGTAGACCTATTTATTGATAATATACGGTATTGATAGTGAGTAACCTTTTTGTTAGATTTTTAATTAAGTGCACACATGAGCCTCACTGGTTCTTTCAACCTTTATTATAACTGTTGTTATAAAATATACGAAATAATTTTATTTGAACATTTAATATGATTTACCATCTTAGTTTTAAGGTTATTATTAATCCTACACCTTTATTATAAAGAAAACATAACTTATGTTTTTAGAAAGTTCCATCGGGGGTTGGCGTGTGGAGCACGCAGGGGTCTCCCCTAGTATATATATAATATTGGTTATTATAAAACAATATAATGTTGAGATTAAACTTATAAATTTATTTTCTTTCTTTTGCGAGGATATACTGTTTTTATATGTTTATGTCACATTATATTTATAATTATATTATATTATACATTATATTTTATTGTAATAAATACAATTAATTTCAATAATGTGTTCAATTTCGTGTTTAGTTTTCAGAAAGGTTTCGGAGAATTAAATTTAAAGTATGCTAACATTAGTAAACTACAAAGGTTTATTACCTACGAATTAGATAGTTTTATTATTACCCTGTCTTCTTCTTACATCTTTAAACTAATTGTTTACAGTATACTTATTGCTTTGTGTAGTGTCAATACTAAAACTAAAGAAGATCGCATCATAAAAATGTTACAGCTTTGCTAAGAAATTGAAATTATTTTAGCAGAGAATACTTATGAGAAGCGTTGGGAATGGAGCAGGTTCCAACGTGACGTCATCACAGAGGCAGGGACGGGAACGCTTTTCTTTGCGGACTGGTCTAGCCCTTGTATTCTATAGCCCTGGAACCAAGCACTAAGCTAACTAAATCCCCGAACAGGCTAAACTGACAATACTTAGAAGAATTGCTGCACTCTTGATTGGACAATCATTTCAGGAACCATCTAGCAACAGTAGGAGCCTTAGATGGT
>JAGFPH010003517.1:55530-68892 GCA_018207615.1 Philaenus spumarius
GACGTGTGTTTTGAGTTTTGATGAAATACATATAGACAGTAGAATCAGTTATCATGCTGGCCTTGATCAAGCAATGGGTCCATTTAGCAAATGCCAATTTGTTCTGAGTAGAGGTTTAATGTCGCCATGGAAACAACCCGTTTACTTTAATTTTGATCAAACAATGAACAAAAATGTTTTGTTTGATATAATAATAAATTTGGAAGCATCTGGCTTTCTTGTAGCCGCGATTGTCTCTGACCAAGGTGGATGTAATACACTGTGGAGTGAACTTGGCATTTCAGTAACGAACACCTTTTTCGAACATCCATGTGATATTACAAGAAAAGTCTGGGTATTTGCAGACATGCCTCATTATTTCAAGCTTCTCAGAAATCATTTTTTGGACCATGGTTTACTGTTAGAAGATGGGACAGTGTTAAATGTAGATTTGCTCATCGATCTACTTAATAAAGACACTGGCGAAATAAAACTCTGTTACCAACTTAAACCACAGTACCTTGCTCTGAAAGGTAATGCTAGGCAAAAAGTTGGACCAGCCAAAGCCGTATTTTCAAGAACTGTAAGTAAGGCGATTTTACATTTGCTTAAAAACGAAAAAGCAGCAGACTTCTTTGAGCTAATGGACAAGTTTTTCGATATTATGAATAGCAAATGTCCTATGAATCAGTCAAAACCCATGAATTCAGCTTTTGGTATAAATGAAATACTAATGAAAGAACAAGAAGAAACACTAGATTTGGTAGAATTAGTAATCAATAACATGAGAGTTGTTGGGAAAAAATCTCTTCTTCCCTTCCAGAAAGGATTTCTGATTTCAATAAATTCTGTTAAAGGGTTGTTTAAAGAACAGCGAAATCAGGGTCTGACCTACATGATGACCACCCGTTTAACACAGGATGCTCTGGAAAACCTATTCGGTCAAATTAGAGGATTGGGCCACTTCAATGACCATCCAAGCCCGACTGAAGTTATTTACAGGACGAAGCAACTGTTGGTTTCTAATAAACTACCAAAACCATCAAACAAATGTAACAGCCTCAATGAGAGTAATAGTGTTGATGCAGACATGTACCTCACAGCAGATTTGTTGAAATCTGCAGTCAAAAATGAGGAAACAGAAGTTGTTGTCGAAAATTCCTTTGAATATAAAGAAGAAACAGTATTGGAGGACGGCAAAGATTTCGCCGACATTATTGACGAAAACACTTTAAATAAATCATGGGCTGAAGAGGAAGCAGTGAACTATGTGGCTGGGTACATAGCGTACAAAGTGAAAGATAAAGATCCTACATTAGGCATCATCACGAAAAATATTCCGAAAATGGAACTGGAACAGAGGATTAGCTGGATAGCAACACTTTCTTATGGAGGTAACTTTTCATTTATATTTATTAGTCTAAAAAACTTATTGTGTATAATTTATAAAAAGATCGTTACAATAGCAACTAAAAAATTTTAAAATAATATTTATTGTCTTAAATTACTTGCATACACGCCAAATCTGTTTGTCTAAACATGTAAATCCGAAAAACTAATAATTGCAGCACGAATCTCAACTATTCAAGAGGTTATAAAAACATTTCTATACAAAACAGCTATTTATAATAAGAAACAAACTAATCCAGCTACTTTCATGGATGTAAATAATGATGTTTATAGTAATAATAATAATAATGTTTACAATAATAATTTAAAAACCATTATATTCAAGACAGCTGTTTATAATAAGAAACAAACTAATCCAGCTACTTTCATGGATGTAAATAATGATTTTTATATTAATAATAATAATAATGTTTACAATAATAATTTTAAAACCATTATATTCAAGACAGCTGTTTATAATAAGAAACAAACTAATCCAGCTGCTTTCGTGGATGTAAATAATGATGTTTATAGTAATAATAATAATAATAACGTTTATAATAATAATTTAAAATCAATTTCTATACGAAATAGCTATTATAATAAGAAACAAACTAATCCAGCTGCTTTCGTGGAAGTAAATAATGATTTTTAAATAACAGATAATACAGTTGATTCGGATGTCCACCTTTTAGTACAAAATAATATTTTAAGTTAGGCCTATACTGAACCAACCCATGTTTCAACACACACAAACCAATAAAAACTGGCGTTAAGGAATTTAAAAATAAGGAAAATCTATATTACATCCTAATTAAAAATAAGTAAGACATATAGTAGACCTATTTATTGATAATATACGGTATTGATAGTGAGTAACCTTTTTGTTAGATTTTTAATTAAGTGCACACATGAGCCTCACTGGTTCTTTCAACCTTTATTATAACTTTTGTTATAAAATATACGAAATAATTTTATTTGAACATTTAATATGATTTACCATCTTAGTTTTAAGGTTATTATTAATCCTACACCTTTATTATAAAGAAAACATAACTTATGTCTTTAGAAAGTTCCATCGGGGGTTGGCGTGTGGAGCACGCAGGGGTCTCCCCTAGTATATATATAATATTGGTTATTATAAAACAATATAATGTTGAGATTAAACTTATAAATTTATTTTCTTTCTTTTGCGAGGATATACTGTTTTTATATGTTTATGTCACATTATATTTATAATTATATTGCACTTTCTATAAAGACGTTTTTGATTACCAGGCCTGACAGAACCGACCCAAGAGTGGAAAGGAAAAATCAGAGAGTTTGAAATTGAGTTCTCAAAATTTCATGGTGACAGCTTAAACAAAGAACCAGGAGTTATTTCAAGGTTTCAAAGTGTCCTGAAAGGAAAATTCCCTTGTGTTTGTCCAGAAGCGGTAAAGTTATACGCTAGACTTAGAACTTTTATACGAATAAGACATTTAAACAAGAGTGCTGCAGAAACACATCACAATAAAAGAAAAAGTGACCAAAAAATGTCCAAGTGGGTGAAATCAGCAAAAAAACAGTAAAAGAATTTTAATTAGTATGTAGCACCATAGCATAGATAAGCAATATGAACATAAACATTAAATGATGTTTTATTTTATAAGTATTACACATGTTTTATTAAACTGCAGTATGCCATTCAAGTTGAAATACAATTAATTTCAATAATGTGTTCAATTTCGTGTTTAGTTTTCAGAAAGGTTTCGGAGAATTAAATTTAAAGTATGCTAACATTAGTAAACTACAAAGGTTTATTACCTACGAATTAGATAGTTTTATTATTACCCTGTCTTCTTCTTACATCTTTAAACTAATTGTTTACAGTATACTTATTGCTTTGTGTAGTGTCAATACTAAAACTAAAGAAGATCGCATCATAAAAATGTTACAGCTTTGCTAAGAAATTGAAATTATTTTAGCAGAGAATACTTATGAGAAGCGTTGGGAATGGAGCAGGTACCAACGTGACGTCATCACAGAGGCAGGGACGGGAACGCTTTTCTTTGCGGACTGGTCTAGCCCTTGTATTCTATAGCCCTGTGTTCAGGCGGCCATTTGGCATTGCAGTGGTAGAGGACGGCTGTTACACTTCAAGACGAAGGCATTTTGTGACCTTGTCATATGAAAGGTCTATGTTCTTCTTTACTCGACTAACAGAATTTAGCCGTTCATTTTTTTGTAAGCATATTTTTCCTACCTATACCTTATTATTTTTTGTATGTCAGTGCTGCAATATATATGCATTAAAACGTTAATCTGTTTTTTTGACTTGATTCTGTATATCTTTTTCGAAATTAAACTGGTAATGAAATAGTTTTCGACTGATCCCAATACTTACTTAGCAACAGGTTTATCTCGTGTTGCAACTAACAGTGCGTAAACTAATCGATACAAACACTTTAACAAGCCAATTAGCAGCTTAATAGAGATTTATTGAACTACTGACGCCGAACGTGCTAATATGTGTTGTCTCCAACTTCTCCGATGTAATTAAACTAGGGTGACTTAATTTATGAACAACAAATGTAAACAAAGTACATCGATACATTTAAATAAATAAAATAGAAACATATACTTGTTGTGTTTTACAAATAACCAACAATTTTTCATATTTCTTACTGATTTTATTTAAGAAATATCACATTATTTGCATTAAAGTATGTTTTAAATGACATTGTGCAAATATATATCACGGACCATTACCACGAGGAATTGTACAAAAGTATGATGAAATATCATTTTTAGTAGCAACCATTTAAGGTAAATGTTACCTTTTTTGTATGCAAATAAAAAATTACAACTAGAAATTAAAACAAACTTCTAAATAATAGAGGATACTTATATTTTATTTATAATCTGGAAACTTAACAATGTATATATGTTGTATTAGTTTCGACAGACAGTGATACTTTGTGTTAGATAGTTTTGTGCATTTCCATGCAGTTGTTTTCTTGCAAGAAATATGCTGGAAAAAAACACAAATTGAAATAACCACAGTTTAATTATAGGCCAGTCGGTAGGGATAATTTTAGACCAGTAATTTACCAGCAAAAGTTCAAGTAATTTACAATACGGCTTAAAGTATGTACCTTAAAGTATGTAGATTAATATAAAAAAAGTTTACCAGTCTATCGATTTCCCAAAGTCGAAAAAAATTGATTAACATATTTTTTCGATATTCCTTAATATTTCAAGCTGTGATGAAGATATAAAAAAAAAATACCACTGTGTAGGGGAAGTATTTTTCAATAAAAAATGTCATATGAATTTATTTCGTCCGAGCAATGATTTGTCTTTAAAAAAATTCGATAATGCAGGTATATATTTTGCAGCAGGAGAAATCACTAAAAGGGGACCGTAAGCGTTGGCTCATTCTAAATTGGCTGAATTTTATTATATCGAATTGAAACTTTACATAGGAGTTGAAATATGTATTTTAAACATTTATGCTGAGCCTCAGCTTGTTATTTTGAAAATGACCCGATCTAGAGCCACTTGACTTATCAATGGGTTTCTCGATTTTAGGAGTACCGGATCCACCAACCATTTTAAACGGCTCCAGTTTAGAAAATTTTCAAATTATCAACCTAAAAGTTTTTTTACAAGTTAATCATATAGATTCAAACGAGATCAAGGAGTATAAACCTTTTTTTTATTTACTTTTAAAATCACAAGTAACTTAAAAAAGTATAATTTTAGACCTTTCTAGATTTTTCATCAAAATGCTTGAGTTGATCGGCTGTAGATTAGTCAATTTTTTAAATATAGTTTTTAAAATAAGTATAGCAAAAAACAATTGTGTTTGTAACTTCTGTACCAATTTTTAAATCGATATGTTCAAAAATGTCGAAAATGGAGTCGCTGAATCCAAAGGTCTTATAGTTAAAACGAGATAGGTAAAATAGAAGACTATTTCAAGCGCCTCGTTTTTAAAAATAACATGAAAAAAGTCGTTCATACTTACTAAGAATATTTATACTGGTGTATTCAACTTGTAAAACAAATTTGATGTTGATATTCCAAAAATTGTTGATAAATCTGATACTTTAAGGTACTTATAAAAAAAAATCAGCCGTATTGCAAATTACTGGTAGTTGTAACCTACACCGACTGGGCTATTAGACAATATCTGTTTTTTAAAGTTTATGAACTAAGTTTTTAATCAGTGGAATGTGTAATGTGTTTTATGTTCTGATAAATAGGTGTAACAGCTGTCAACTATTGGCTGTTTTAATTATTGCTAGGGCAAATAATAGATTTAAAACTCGTAAATTAATAATAATCGATTGATTTCCGTGTCACATCAAATAAATATAGGCCTTCACAATAATCGACACAAACATTTAGTCGACCATCTTTTAGGTCTAATTTATTATTTTGTAGTATCAATTGGAAATTTCACAGCTTTTTTTTTAAAGCAAATAATAACAACCCCGTGAAATAATTTAAAAAATATATATATATTTGCTACATAACACTGATATTCATAGCAAAATATTGATAAAAATTAAAACATTTATTATTTGGTAGGAAAATAATAACAATACTGTTATCTAAAATAATACATGCCTACATCTAAACTCTGCAGCGAACAATGAAATATAGAGTTCAACTATGCATTGCCTGTTTGAGACTTTCAACTTGATGATCGAGCTAAGCGAGGTCTCCGTTTTAGCTCGACCGTTCTGCATTTCGTCTGTGGGTCTAACTGTCAGTCTGTCTCACGATTACGGTCAAACGCCTTGACCGATTGTCTGGTTTTTTGCATGAATGTTCCTTATTCCCAGTCCGATGGATGTATATTGTATATATACGGGTTTTTCCATTTTTCATTTTTAACCCCTTAAATAAAATAAAAATGCAGCTGCACCGTTTCTCTCAGTGACACTTTTTTTCCAAAGCCAGTTTGTAGGTTAACCTTAAGTAGAATTGAAAAACTAATAACATTTTGCAAGTAGAAAATTTGATGTTCTACAAAGTTGGTTTCTTGATTTTTTTCCGTATCTCTAACGGTAAGATCACAAAATGGCCGCAAACTTCAAGTTTGTTAAAAATCGTCCAAGTTTTTGTATTTTAACCATGTTTTTATAGGTTTATTCTTTAGATATCTTCATAAAACCTTATAATTTTATGGAGAGGGAGAGAGAGTTCGCAACCCGCTGTCTTGCTCTTTCCTGCTCCACGTCAGTGCAGCTGCTGTGACTGTGAGTAGTGGAAAAGGAGCCGAGATAAGGAGCCCGATTGGCGTTGCGTCGCATTTACAGAGTTGTAGTCCTTTAAAACCACATTTGTATAACGAGCGAGGTCTACTGTTCACAGAACTACTAGTATAATAATAAATAGAAAATGAAGAATAAATCGTTTGTTGTTACCGTTCAGCAGCTAGTATATCAAAAAATTATGTAGTTTAAAATGATAAAATTACAAAGCACCAATAAAACATTCAATTATACTTGCGAGGAAATCAAAACCACATACAATCTAATACTGTATTTTAATTAATTCTACATAATACAGTAAGGGTTTGTAATAGGTCGAATTGTTTTAAATCCTTACTCAATAATACATTGATTACACAATATAATGTATTGCCTGGAATAACTACTTGAGGATTAGTGATAATTGCAAGCGAAATTTAGTTTCCACTACTGAAATAGCTTCCCTCTCAATTAATTGTAATGAGGGCAGAACTAATCCTGTTGAAGGGGATAACGTCGATATTACAATCAGCTGCAAAAGTGATGTGTATACTTTCACAAACTCAATTGGCATTTCTCGTTATAGAATAGCATTTAAGTGATTAGAAGATATGATAACACCCAACTTCACTCCGTTCAGTTTTTAAACGTGTACTTAGGATATTCTAAGGTTCATGACATTCGAAAACAAACCTTGACAGTAAGACGAGTATAAACACAACTTGCTTTTTGTTGCTTAAAGCATTTAATGCTTGCCAGTCAGACGAATAAAGACGGAGAAATAAACTAAATGCCAGTAACTACACTCGATTCCAAGCTCACCGTGCAGTACAGGTCTTACGGGAGAATAGAGGTGCTACTACCATTACAGAGAACATCACATTTATTGTCATGCGGGTTGCGTCAACTGACCGAGCGTTGCAAGGGAGTTGATGTTTTTTTGTTGGCTGGTACAGCTGAGACTGTCGTATTTATAACATGGCTTATGGGCGTTCTGTACTGCACTGTGAACGTGGAATCCAGTGTAGGCTTGAACATGCGCAACTTTATTGGAAGTTCCAAATGTAGAAAACTGGAAGAATGCACTTAACACGTTCACTGCTAAAAACGCACATGGGAGCTTGACACTGAACACTGCTGACGTATAAGAAGTAGCCAACGCATAGTGAATTGCGTGTTTCGCACGCCAATCCCCGTATTGGGAGTATTTTCAATACACAATGCATTGCTTGCTTCGCACGCCAATCCCCATATTGGGAGTATTTTAAATACACAGTGCATTGCGTGCTACGCACGCCAATCCCCATATTGTGGTATTTAAATACACAGTGCATTGCGTGCTTCGCACGCCAACCCCCGTATTAGGTGAATTTTAAATACACAGTGCATTACATTTTCGTTTTATACTACAGCACAAAAACCAGTAGCACGACTTTATTATGGGTTGAAAAAAAAACCGGTTTTATTCATAAACAAATATTTTGTTTAGTAACGACAATTTTACTAAGGAGAAAATTAAAAATAATTGATAAACATTATTATTAATTTATTTTAATCATTATGATAAATTATATCTGGTTTTTATTAAAATAACTAGTGATTTGTCGTTGAAATAATGTGAGGTACCTAGGTACTGTACTTTTAAAAATACTAGCATTGTCAATTTCAATCTACCCCACAAGTGTAACGTAAAATAATAGGGCCCTCTAATACGTAAAACAACTCATATTTTTTATGTGTATTTTGTTTCCATGTTTAGCTATTCGATTGCCAATTAATAAATCATAATAAGTAAAAATAACGTGAGTAATATATCTTTTATGCTACAGTATATCTAGTTTGTAAAATAAAATGGATTACTGTAATTACAAGACAAAAATTTACTAAATTGTGAGGTTTATTATCCTGTTATTGTTTTGAAGCAATTTTTGTTACTGAGGCTCGCTCAAAAGTTATAAAAGCTTTGATAATCTAGAACATGTTTGCTGCAGATCAAAGGAGGTACACAGAATATTAATACTATAAATTGGAATACACACTATACTATACTGTAATAGTGAATATTGTTTTGCCTTAACTCTTCGAAAATATGTTTTTATTTCATTATTATTACATTTATTATTTTTGATTTGTACAGTTACCAATGTAACGTCACTTAAAATATTTGCCACTTATTATTAAATAACTGGTAAATTAATTAGTAATTAAAAGAAAAATCGCACATTACTGCCAATAATATATTTTGTTAAATCACCGGCCTAATAACATTCAATGATTATGATTATGTTATTCGTATTTTAATGACAGTATTATTTAAATTGTTTAAGAAGTTTACTATCGTAAATTGCAATTTATTGTACTATCCACACTCGTTAATCGTTATAAATTATAATTTATTCGTTTCTCGTTACGTTATAGCATTTACTCGTTATCCTTTATAGTTTAGTATTTACTCGTTACTCTTTATAGTTTAGTATTTAATCGTTACTAGTTACAGTGTAGAATTTACCCGTTACTCGTCATAGTATAATATTTACTCGTTACTTTTTATAGTTTAGTATTTAATCGTTACTAGTTACAGTGTAGAATTTACCCGTTACTCGTCATAGTGTAATATTTACTCGTTACTCTTTATAGTGTAGTATTTACTCGTTACTCTTTAAATTGCAGTATTTACTCGTAATTCTTTATAGTGTAATATTTAGTCGTTTATCTTTTTAGTGTATTTTTTCTCATTACAAATTAAAGTGTAGTATTTACTCGTTACTATTTACAGTGTAGTATTTACTCGTTACTCTTTATAGTGTAGTATTTACTTGTTACTCTTTAAATTGCAGTATTTACTCGTCATTCTTTATAGTGTAATATTTAGTCGTTACTCTTTATAGTGTAGTATTTACTCGTTACTCTTTAAATTGCAGTATTTACTCGTCATTATTTATAGTGTAATATTTAGTCGTTTATCTTTTTAGTGTATTATTTACTAGCTACTAATTAAAGTGTAGTATTTACTCGTTACTCTTTATAGTGTAGTATTTACTCGTTACTCTTGATAGTGTAGAGTTTAATCGTTACTCGTTATAGTGTAGAATGTACTCGCTACTCGTTGTAGTAAATGACTTCATATCACGTAGTCATTGCTATACTGTAGTATTTACTCGTTAGTCTCCTCTTTATAGTGTAGTATTTACTCGTTACTATTTATAGTGTGGTGTTTAATCGTTACTCGTTATAGTGTAGAATTTATAGTACTCGTTATAGTAAATGACTACATATCACGTAATCATTGTTATGGTGTAGTATTTACACGTTTTCTTCAAACTTTATTCAAAACAAATTATAGTTTTCACATAACCCAACATTTTCAGAATATTCTTTAGTTTTTTATGTATTTCAAAGAAAATGTAGGCGTATTTTTTAATGGAGTAAATGAAATTATACAATAATTAATTGAAGGACTACTCAATTATAATGATGCCTTTATAATTATTCACGTTATTCAATACAGCTGAAATAAAACAATTTTGTTCCTTTACATTAAACATTGAAGTAAATGTGAAAATGTTTAATGTTTTATTTCAATGGGGGATTAAAAATTGGAGCCATTATTTTCAAATTTGACTTTGTTCACATTTGGTTTGTAAAATACATATCTACTATAGAGCTTCGTATCACAGTGTAGGGCCGCATACTGATCAATATTTCTCTAGCTCACAACTTGCATGTACTCGGTAAGCTAAAATTGAGTCACGTAATAAATACTTTCTTATCACTCAGCATCCGAACTGTGAAATGGATTTGGAATTGAAACTTGTGTTGTGTGTGACATAACCTCCTTCTGCGACGGTTCGCTGTTCTGGTAAACAGTTGGATTGATAGTTGCAACCCATTAAATTAAGCCATTTAGGAAATAATAGCCGGTTTAAAAATTATATTATGAACTTCCGAAAACCTTCAATTTATTGCCTAGATATATTTCCTAAAAAGTTATATAAGTATAATAGCTAGTATAATGCTACTAGCCTATAATTTAAAAAAAAAAATTGCAAACGTATCACCTTATTTTTGTATAAATAAATTAATACACGAAGTTTTTGTTTTTACCGCATACATACTTAGGTAAAGATAAAATAATTTTCTAAAAACCCTAATTGATATTTAGCTCAGTTCAAAGACGATTCTATACCATATAATATGAAAGAGAAAATATGGAACAAATTTCGATTAAATGTTGTGTTAGTAATCTTATTGGAGACCTAATAACCTTCTTAATGTAACTCTGTTTTGTGAACAATTTTACACATTTATTTATATCAATTTTTAAATGTAATACATTTTATTTAAAAGTCATTTTAATTCGCACTAACCCGGATGAAAAAGAAAGTAGTTTACTGATTTGTGTACTTTCAGAGACGTTAACCAATTAGAAACACTGAAGCACCAATCATAAGTTCGGTGAATAAAACTACACAAATAAACTGAAACACATTTATTACTATAGTTATTCTAGTTCCCTGATGTAAATTTCGGCAACCAAGTCATCGGAGTATTCTAAATCTAAACTAATGCTAACACGAATGAAACTATTAAACTAAACAGACCTATTCTCCCCCCTTTTCCCTACCTCAGGTAGATCTACCAATCATAAGTGACCACCCGAAGGACTTGTTTCAAAAAGCTAGATAGAAGCGGCTAACGGTACTTGTCCATGTCCTTGGGAACATGTTTCATTTCGCAACCTTGGGCAACCTTGGGAAAAATTTGAAATCTACAAGGCTTTTAAAATATTAAACTCAAATAATGAACACCGATTATTAAACGACCAACTGAACTAACACGCTGTATGACGCAGCGATAACAATTCAGAATGCCCGCGGTGTATTGTAGTTTTATTTCGTGTTCTTTTTGATAACGCACAGCCAGTCGATAACCGGGAGTAAGATGCGCATTACTGTGTTTTTTAAATGTGTTTTGTGTTATGCGTTTGTGTATTTAACGTTTTGAGGACCTCAATGCATAGAGGGACTTTCTGATGATGAGATAAATACCTCGAAACGCGTCAAAAACTTTAAACAAGTTTTAAACAAATAGGTTCACTGACGGAAAATAAAAGGTATTGTACTTTATTATAAATTATTAAATTTATCTGACACAAATTGTAGTCAATGGTTGTAACGTCCATCAACAACTTACAACTTCTATCATTTGTCCTTACCAACTATCCAGTCCCCAAATAGTTATCCTTTTCTCCGCCAGATGTCGACTCTGTACGGTATTACCTCTTATCGTGCACAACGGAACAGAGGTAAATGTAATCTGACAACCCCATCAGCTGTTCTCTATCTATTCAGTTAAAATTTTTGCTTGGTCATGAGATTGTTCTAAAGCGTCGGCCATTAGACCGTTACAAACGAAAACTTTTAGACGCTGCCAAGTGGTAGTGATGTTACAAAACTTTAAATAATCTGATCGCGATTAACGTGTGTCGCTGAACAACATGAATTACTTCTAAACCTTTGTTTTCCGAATACCAGGTAGGAATGTTTTTAGCTTTACCTTAATAATTATAAAATATTACTTGTAAAACTTAATTAGGTTATTTCCACTTTTGGTTCATGTACAACTTCCTAACTCATTTTGTTCAATTTATTAGAGAAACCTATGTATTTCTTTTTTTTACTACAGCCTAAATTTTAAATGTAATTCTTACAGCCTACAAAAAACTATAAAGCCGATATCATTTTGGTTATTGTTAAAGCCTAAACATATTTCCACAAACAAGCCTAAAGTGTCATGCATTAATTAACTATAACTGTGTAGTATTTCTACAGTGTAACAGATATTGAAAACTTTTAATAAGCTATAAGCAAAATATTGCTGATATGTAACTAAACGTTAACATTTCTTTTATGTTACCATGTGGCTTACCTAACATGTACAGACAGTGTTATGCAACATTACACATGTTATATTAACCATCACAATCTAAGTAGCAATTTGCTATCTGTGCTACAAAATTCAATAAAACAGCCAACTCAAAGAACTATCATTTTATGCTTATTTAAATAACTGCAAGTTTTCTAAAAAGGAAATTGTTATTTGTGTTATACAGTTATACTGGTCCAACTGCAGGGAATGTTTTAATGCAATGGGATAACCTGCAACAACTACAATTAGAAAAGGCCTACTTTCAACTGAACATTAAATATATAAACAAAATATTTCTACAGTGATTTGATTAGAGACAGAACTTAAGTTAAAATGAGAACTATCTGCAGTTGTTCTTTTCCTTTTATGTTAAGTGTTAAATAGGCTGTATTTTGAAAGTAATTTTTGTATATGTGTACTATTTAGGATATGTTAGTATTTAATAAATTGGGAGGAGCAAGCTAGCACATTTCGGACCTTAGCCCTAAGGGCTGCCTATTAGAAATTTTACACCTTTTTTTTTATATATATAGAGAGACGTCACATAATTAATTTTGTCTATTTATTCAATTAATTATAATTACCTTTTAGAGTTGGCCAACGACATATATATATATTTATTCTTAAAACAAATCCATGGTACTTCATGTTAAAACTTTGTAACTTGTAAATCTTCTGTATAAATTCTGTAATTATTATTGAAAGGGAGGGTTTTTGATTTTTATTTTTGGGGAGGGTTTTTAAATTCAATTTAATAAAATATATATGTTTTCCTTTTTTAAATCTCAATCTTTTTGTATTAAGGGCGTATTAATAATTT
>JAGFPH010003517.1:80148-94470 GCA_018207615.1 Philaenus spumarius
TTGTCGTTCATAACAAATGACTCCCCTGCATAACATTTACGTCAGTCCTGGCACTCCATCTCATCCACTAAAGTCATAACAGCTTGGAAACGAAAATAAGGACGGACACTTGTCTGCAAAACAGTTCTAGTGTAAGGTTCGCTCAGATATTGTTTTAGTATTAAGTGAATAATGAAGATTACAAATAAATACAGAAATTAAAAGGTGAGTTAATAAACGAATTAATATTAAATATACAGTTTAGTAAATAATCACCTTTGTTTTTCGCGATTACTGGTCGAAGTCCTTTCTTTGGCCACTGTTTAAGGGTCTGCTGTAGTGGCGGCAATCTTGGATTTGCATCCCGTAAGAGCAATGTTAAATTAAAAACCATTTAATTAGTTTGTTTCGTATCATAAAATTGTTGTAAGGTCTTATTTTAACCACAATCACAATACTCATCCGTTTTAAGTAAACTTTTTTTTAATCTCTTTAATTTGTTATGTAACTGATATTTTTACATAACATTGTTTTGACTAAATAAGACAAGCTGACCCGTGTGAATATTTCGCAAGTAGTAATACTTACCCGATTTAATACATTGATTTAGTTCAGTTAATTACGTTTATTTATAATTTTTTTAATAAATAACACTTTATAACACTTGCATAAAAACGTAATCAATCAAACTATGAAATATTTGTGTACATATAATTTTTAGGCTAATAACATCCAAAAACGTGTTCTGGGGTCCATGATCGGTGCTCATTTACTACTCAAGACCTTAAGTCTCGCCATAAGGGTCACTGCACAATAGCTCATCTTTCCTATGAAATTTTCTAATAATAGTAAAATTTAAAAACGGGTTTAACGGTTTTGAACTTTCCGCCAACGAAAATTGTTAAAAGTAAAATTACATTTTGTATTTCTGTAAATAACCTGAATATACTCACAAAGGAAAAACACCCAGAATTGTAGGAATTATAATATTGTAAATATATTAGATTAATAAAACTTATCAAAGATCTTACCTACCAACGGGTTTTGTTTATAATTATTGTTACTATAACTCCAAAACTTGTTATAGTACAATGTTATCTAATATATTATTGAATAGCATGCAATAAACGTTCAAAATCTATTTCAAATTACAAAAGTACATAGCCAGACAGTTTAAATACCGATCGTTCATTTTTCTTTACCGCTAGTTCCACGTTTATTAAGTACATGAGAATGTATGACTTCAAACGATAAAATATAGTGAATTCACCGACGTACATTATATGCAAGGGAGTCATTTTGTCCTATACTTGCCTCTTGAGTAGCGTTATTTTATAGTTCTGATGTATGATACGTTAGTCTTGTTTAAACTAATTTTAAATTATAAAGGCGTGTTGGCTCTTAAAGCGAATTTGCATTGGAAAGTGGAGCTACTGCAATTACCCTTATGGCGAGACGTTTTGGGATGTCATTATAAATTATACAAACATATAATGTATACAGAGTAATGCAAAAGTTCCAAGTGAGTCTGACCCAATCAATTGCCAATTTCGTGAAAATATAAAAGCGAGTTGTCACAGATGTTGCCAAGCGAAGCTAGCAGATGGCGGAACCTCAACCAAGAGACAATAAAAGCTTTCGTTATGACTACATTACATGCGAATTCAACTTTCCAAAGATTAATAATACAGTTATTATTAATATTGTGCCAGAAAATTATGTAACCAAATAATTGTGTTGGCACGGCAAAGGTAAGTATTATATTTATGGTAATACAATAATAAGCAATATTTCCTAACCTAAAATGACTTTACTACTGTTCTGTGAACAGTAGACCTCGCTCGTTGAAATAAAAAATGTGGTTTTGAACTTGGATTAAAAATAGTGTGCCAGTAAGGAAGTAAGCAGAAGGTTTAGCCAGTGAAAATTATTTTACAATTCCCGCGATTCCGGGGTTTCTAGTTTTCGGTTTTTTTCATTTCTTGAGCTTTAACTGCTAAAGATTTTCTTATAGGGGGCATTGTGTTTTATTTAGGTTAATAATGCGTAAGGTAGCTAAAAATATTGCGTTATTGATGAAAAACATAGAATTAAATATTTACATACTTCAATAACTGTAACTTAACAATGTATTTACAGTTCCATATCATATTCCAATATTAGAAATAATGAAAACAAACGATGTAAAGCGTCGTGATAGTGATCTCAACCCATGGACAAACACTTCCCACGCTGTCCAACCGTCATTTTTTGTATGTCCTTTATCTCCGCGAGGTTTCATTTGTTTCATATCATTTTGTAATTCAAGTAAAGCTAAGTCAAATACTGTTATGAATTAATAATTTACAAGTATAAAGTTCAATTCTTTGATTTATTCTATACACTTTCTTATAATAATATGTCATTTTTGGGCAAATGATATTATTCCTAAATTACTATTCAAAACAGGCCTAGTTTTGTTAGCAGTCTTGTAGTAGGAACATAAAAACTTTTGCTTTCGAAATAAGAAATTTGAAATTGTTCAATATTTTTATACAGTTCTATTTAGAACTAAATTACGAAACTTTTTTACATTTATGAAAAAAATTACAAAAAATATTTACTACTTTTTATGCAGGCCTAATGTTGAACTTTTTCCTTTTTTTTACCGAATATGCTTGTTTTTTGAGCTAATAACTTTGTTAATTTTACTTCAATCATTTTTTGACTGTCATATATATGAATTCTTTGAACCTTTATCTACAAAAAAGCTATGGGAATACTTTTGAATTGGTTTTGAATAAACGTATAAAACATGGTTAAAATACAAAAACTTGGACGATATTTAACAAATTTGAAGTTTACGGCCATTTTGTGAGCTTGCCGTTAGAGATACGGAAAAACAATCAAGAATACAATTTTGTTGAAAATAAAATTTGTTACCTGCAAAATGTTATTAGTTTACTAATGCTGTACCTAAACAACATTTTTATGAAATTTCAACATTTCTTCTATGTATGACCCCTTAATAGTTATAAATCATTTTTAAGATAAATTAATAAGGAAGTTTTTTTTATATAATTGAACATAAGAATACGAAAAATTTAACTGATTTAATTGAGTTTTAAAATTTAAAGGAAAAAGTATGTAACAATAATTTTTAACTTTAAAGTTATTTAAAAAAAAGTTTTATAAGGAGGTATTATTTGAGTACTATGTTTAATTTATAGGACACTTAATGCTCTTTCAAATGGTATTACTTTCCATGTCATAACTACATTATAGCCCGTCTCAACTTAAGTTGAAGCAAGGAGGGTGGGTAATTAGGGTCGGTCTCAACCGTCATAAAAGTGACCCTTATTAATGCCGCCTGAGTGAACCTGTAGGACATTCTAGTATAAAATTGCAATTCAGTACGTCTTAAGTCAAAATGAAAAAACGATATCATATTTCGTTTCTTGATACTTTCCTGATAATTTTGATACCAAATTTGATTACATTTGGTCAACTGTGAGCTGTACTAACATTATAAACTTTCTTAGTTGAATTAAGTAACATTACTAATATGGTTTACAACAATAAAGCCACAAAAATGTACTAGAGAAGTTCATATTTAAATAAGTAACAAATAATCATTATTTGAGAAAGAAAACTCGATACTGTATCGTTATTTACCATAATAGTCTACAAACAATTGTGTGTTTGTACCATGTTAATCGGCCGACGGGGCCTGTCCGCCTTATTGAATCTGATTCCCATAAGAGCAATGCTACAGAATAAGTAATTGTTTCTGTTAATTCGTGGAATAAATTTAAAAATTTGGTTTCATTTTGAAGTACTGTCATATGCGGATGTTGATTGCTAAATACATTTTCAAAAACTGTTTTATTGTTTTCATAAACATATGATATAAATAGTAAAAAACAGTAAACTTTATTAATTTTTTACTCAGTTGCAAAAAGAGATATTGCACAAAATCTTACCAATCAACACCCACAATCTATTTTACTTTAAGGAAAAAATACAGCTTTCGTTTTTTGACAAAAACAACACAAAAATATGCCTAACAGTAAAGGTATGTTTTGGTTATTTAACATTGAAATTGGTAGCCAACATCGCCGTTTTGAATGTAGGGAGCCGAGACTTGAAGACGTGTTGTAATTGTTTTTTTGTCAATACAACAAATTACAAAATTAAGCTCCGAAACGCAGAGAGAAAGTTTTAACTATACCATATGGTAATTATAATATGCTATTACTATTTATTATTATTATTATTATTATGTTGCGTTAATTAATGCAATATAATTAATACCGCTTTATCATTAATAATAAAAAATTAATTTAGTAATTTCTTGTATTGAAAAACAACAGTTACAACACTTTAAGTCGGCCGATTAACATGGGACAAACACACAATTGTTTATATTATGATAAATAACTATACAGTATCGATTTTTTTCTCAAATAATGATTATTTATTACATTTTTAAATATAAACTTCTCTAGTACATTTTTGTGGCTTTATTGTTCTAAACCATATTAGTAATGTTACTTAATTCAACTAAGAAATTTTATAATGCTAGTACAGCTCAAAGTTGGCCAAATGTAATCAAATTTGGTATCAAAATTATCAGGAAAGTATCATGAAACGAAATATGATATCGTTTTTTCATTTTCACTTATGACATACAGAATTGAAATTGTATACTAGAGTGTCCTGCAGGTTCACTCAGGCGGCATTAATAAGGGTCAGTTTTATGACGGTTGAGACCGACCCTAATTACCCACCCTCTTGCCTCAACTTAACCTGAGACAGGCTATAGTGTGGTTCTTATCGTCAAACTAATAATACTAAGTCGTGTAATTTGAAAAATCGCAAAATTCGCCATGACAGCTAAACAGTTAAGGTCAGACAAAGTCTTATATACATGTTTTTGTTCCTTTTGATAAGTAGAATCAACTGTTAAAATTAATGTAGTCAGTAGTGACTCACCCTGTATATTTTAGGTTTCAATGATGTAGTAAATGTTAAGCAAGTTATTTTAATATAGATGTATTGAAGTAAAACGTAACAAAACACATCCAGATGGCAGAGTTATATAACGTTGTTTTTGGCATTTATATTTTTAACGATCCCTTTTTTTAATGAGTTAATGCTATTAAAGCTACACAAAATTTTAAAATGCATCATTCTTTGAATTCTAAAATGTACTATCCTTAGCCTAAATATATAGCTCCTCACAAAAATGGTTTAAGGACAATTAGGAGTTCTTTATTGTCAACAAAAATAAATACAAATTTAACTTAATCAAATTTGAGTCAACCCATAATCCGTTACTGGACGAAATCTTAATTTTGGATAGAAAATTTTTAAAATACTTAAAATATCTTTTGTAAATCGCATTGTTTAAATTTTAACTTACAAAGTTTTCCAACGTCTAGAGCAAGGGTTCCCAAACTTTTTTGGTGACGTACTCTTTATTTCGTACTATGTATTATGGCGTACCCCATAATACAATTAATTTTAAACTGGACGCGTATCATAAGTTTGCTTTTTTTTTAAATTTCATTTTTTTATATGCATTCACCATCACTCTTATGTTATAAAATCTGAATTTCAAAGATAAAATGCAATGCAAGACCAGGGGGTACGCGTTCCACATTTTGGGAACCTCTGGTCTAGAGTTTAAAAACATATTATAAACGATTGTATTTATTATTTCCCGTGCAAAGCTTAGATATTTTGTATTATTGAAAAGTTATTCTTGCAAGAATCTTACATTTCATTATACTACAAAATAATGAATACATTTCTACCATTTAAGATAGCGTTAATACACATTTTTATTTTAAAACTCATTGTGTTTGGATCCAAATCACTGATGATTAAAAGTATAATTACTTTTGTGTCATTAAAGTAGTTTACTTACTTTACATAACGCGTTTCGGAACTCTTCACATCTCCACATTGTCGCTCTATTGAGGTCGTTATTACATTAAAACAAATTACAGTAGTAATTTCACCGTTGGTTTTTTCTTGAAATTCTACATCGAAATGACCACCTTTCTACATTTAAACATGACCACCTTCCTATTTAATAAAACAAAGTTACATTCAAAATGGCAGATCCAATATGGCGGATAAATTTGTTGAAATATTAATAAAATAGCATTTTTACATAGAATAGGTACCTCAATCACATCTACTTTAAAATTTTCCTTATGTACGAAATATTAAACCGTTTCAAGACTTAATTGTCATCCTGTATAATAGGAGTACACGCACACAATAACACACACAATTACATCGCGTGTGCACACCGTAGAATAATTTTATCTTCTCAAGAAGATTCGATAAACGCACAAACATACTGTGTAGGACCATCTAGTTCTCTGTAGAAGTATAATATTTCTGAAAACTGTAAAAATAGAAGAACTTATTTTGTAGAAGAATTTATACTGCGCAAAAGAGTTCAGTTACCTTTGATGATTCCAAACAGCAATAATTATAGTAGACTATCACTTCGTGTTTTACTTATAAATGAACAAAGATAGAAAAGCTAAATCTCTTACAACTTTATAAACATTGTTTCCCAACTTCTAACAATCCCAGTGCGAAACAAGTCCAACTAAAGTGATTACTGAGAAGGCGAGAAGCTTCAACACAAGAATACAAAGTGTTCTGACTCTAAAATCTAGTGTTTGACAATTTAATCGAATCGAAGGCACAAAATAAACTTCTTTTAATGTTGCAATAGTTTCTTTAGTACATTTTTAAAATAAAATTGAAAATTTTTGTACTTCTAACCTTTGGGGTTGTGTAGTAATTAAAATAAACTGTACCAGAAACTTCCACTTACTTTCTCACAAACATATTTAAATTATTTACACATTCACTGCTAAGGGCGCACATGTGAGTTTGACACTGAACACTATGAGAAGCGGCCGACGCACAGTGCATTGCAAGCCAACCCCCTAATTGGGAGTATTTTCAATACACAATGTATGCGTACTTCGTACGCCAACGGGTATTTGGAGTGTTTTCAATACACAATGCATTGCGTGCTTCGCACGCCAACCCCTGTATGTAACCCTAACTGAGACTTCGTAACTGTATTAAAGTTGGAGAGGGGATAGTACAATACATTAGTAAAGTAAGAGAGTAAGTAATAAATATTATTATTATTATCTAGAGAAAACTATTTGGTTGATTTCTAACAAATTTACACCAAAACCTTTTTTCGTGCATCTATACTTGTCTAATTGACATGTTCGGTGCAAATTTGTTCTAAATTGATCGAATAGTTGTCTCTCTAGCTTTGAAAACATACAGACATATAGACAGACATACATGCAGACATTTTGTAAAAACCACTTTTTTTGTCTCAGGGGGTCCCAAAACGGATATTTCCATAAAAATCTCAACATCGATTTTTTTGCGATCACTATACTTTCTCTATACTATAGTACAGTGAGAAAGTAAAATGTATTACCTTATAGGTGCGTCACAATCCAGTTTCGCCATCTATGATGTCATCGTCAGGTCATTTAAACACAGTCACTTAAATAAATATACTCAACGCATAAAAACTCTTTAACAAGGTTTTCACATTAATATGAACAAGGTGGTCACCATGCATGGTTCACTGTTGAGAGTCAAGTGTGCACTGCTAAATGGAATGGTCCAAACTTAAAATGTTTGAGTTTATCAAATCAGCATGATCTATCCTTGTTAGTAGCCTATGGATATAATTGTATTGAATATTTCGTCTGCACTATGATGTATTTTGTCATTCAAAAGAAGGCCCTGTTGTGTTTTATATATTTCTAATTGCTCGAGTGTAGGGCCTACTAAGTGTGCCAGATTACAGAACTTCTAATAACTTAAGCAAAGCTCTGAGGCTGAATGAATGCTTGTAGTCAACTCATGTTATGTAATAAACCCCGTCATTTCATTTGATATTTAATATTCGCCATCTCAGCAAAGCTTATAATAAATACACGCCAACTCAGTTGGAACCTTCTATATACATATTCATGTTTTGTTTTCCTTATAATAAAGGCGTTGGATTAATAATAACCCCAAAGCTAAGAGGGTAAATAATGTTAAAAGTTCAAAACAAATTATTTTGTATTCTTATAACAGCATGTATAACAAAAGTTAAAAGAACCAGCAAGGCTCAGGTCTACACTTTAATAAAAACCTAACCTAAAAGTTAGAAATACAAATAATTGTTTTAAAGTTTGAAATCAGCTGTTAAAGGAAATATTAGAGCAAACAGCTGTTTTATCTGTTATTTTATTCAATCGGTAGCTATGCTAACAAACGTAAATACATGTGTTGGTTCATCAGTCTAGGCCTAACCTAAGAATTTTTCCGACTAAATTTACAAATATTGAAATAAAAAAATGTTTTTTTTCAAAATGAACTATAGCCTATGTTGCTCAGGGTTAGTGTAGTTTTTTTTATTGGTAACAATATGTTTTCAATCGGTTCTGTAGTTCTAGACATTACCCCCTACATACAAACAAAAAATTTCACCTCTTTATAATATTGGTACGAAATATAAACAAAAATATGTGGGCAACAAGAATGTAGCAAGGAGGGTTTACTGCGAAGCACAAATACCTCTTCCTCCTTTCAAATGAAATTTATTTGAAATATTTTCTTATAAAAGGCAAAATTACAATACGACTTAACTTAATCTGACAGAGACACACATTATTTCAACGAGAATTAAAATGCTTCGTTGGTCTTGTAAGTAATACGAAGACACAAATGGTACTAGAGTAATTTCTAGTTATAACCCCAACAATTTCAGGACGTAAAATACAAAATTAATTAAAGTTGTAAAAGATTTCATAGTTTGTTCACTAAACTGCATAAAATACAATTTGTAAATTAAATGGGTTCCTGTGATGGCGTTAAATTATTGTCAAGTAAGCAATTTGCTCAAATGTAAGGACAAAAATAAAATATAGAGTTCACAGAGTCGGTAAATAACCGACGTACGTTCTATGTAAGGGAGGTATTTTGTTTGCTCAAGAACTTTCCAACTGAGAAACTGCAGCGTTATTTTATATTTAAACAAATCAGTCTTTTTAAAACCAAGTTAAAAGGTGTATTTACTGTTGTGACGCAAACAACAGTTGAGTTGTAAGTAACTTTTAATATTACAAGAAGTTGATTTGTTGGGATATCGTACATTTTACGATAAAAACTGAACAAATAAAGACGAGGGTACAAATTAAACTTTTTATTATTGACATTATTTGTTCCTATTCGTATTAAAGGTTTGCAGCGTCTAATATCATGAGTTGGTTTCGAAACAGTAGATATTTTAATTAAAATTTCCCACTTTTAAATATATATTTTTAAGAGGTTCTACTTGATAAAGTACAAATTATTTCATATCTAATATACAGGGTAAAACAGAATTATATGGCAATGCCTCGGTAGCTCATTCTGTAGCTAAAAATAAGGAAAAAAGTTAATACATAGGCCCGAAAACGCTTCGTTTCCCAGATATCCGCCATTTTGTTTGTATTACAAAATGATTCATATCTAGAGAAATGTTTGACTGATTGAGTTCAAACTTGGCATGAAGTTTAACCTAACAGTTATCTATTTCAAGAAAATAAACGATTATATCCAATCATACGTTTAAAAATGGCGACTGTTAGAAAATTGCAAACCTAAATTACTCAAAAACCTTTTTTAGTCCTTTTGATTAACTATCGGATGGTGCCTTGTCAAAACAATCGGATGAAGGATGATAGTTAAGTTATGTGTAATAATTGGTTTGTTCAACACGGCATCCTGTACCAACACAGTAAACAACAATATTGTATGTACATTTGCTGTTATCTTTAATTTAGCTATTACCCTTAGTAACATTTACACCGTCCGATAGAAAATCAAATGGGCTACAAAAAAGGTGTCTTAACATTTTTTGTTAAAATGTACGGTTTTCAAGTAATTTAGGTTTTAAATTTTCTAACAGCCGCCATTTTGAAACGCATGATTACACGAAATCGTTTATTTTTCTTGAGATATACCATTGATAAGTTAAACTCCATACCAAGTTTGAACTTAATCAGTCAACCATTTCTCTAGATATGAATCATTTTGTAAAACAAAATAAAATGGCAGTTATCTGGAAACAAAGTGTTTTCGATCCTATGTTTATATGAACTTTTTCTTATTTTTAGCTATAGAATGAGCTACCGATACATTGCCGTATACTTCTGAATCACCCTGCATATAACTATTTATTCTTATTAAAGCTAATTATAAATATGTGTTGTAAATTTTGGTAGTATTAACTGGTAACCGTTTTATACTAGTATAATAAATAAAAGATTATGATATACACGATTAAAATTTATGTGCAAATCGAAAGTGTATTAAATTGTTTGCATTGTCAAGATTCATAATTTCTTTCTGTTAATATAAAATGATTCTATTATACAAAATACTGTTTCCAATCCAGTTAAAGAGGAAGATATTGTTATCCCCTTTGTAAAAGATTGTTTTGAAAAATCCATTACAGTTTCATTTCTTACGTTTACCAGGACAGTTGTCTAATATTATCCACGCCACCGCAGTTTCGTTTTCAAGCTGTGCAGACAAAGTAACCAATTTTATAGTAGTTTTTGTAAAATATTTATTTAGGCAAAGCTAGAAAGAATTTATTTATTCACTGTAACACCTTTCTTGTACAAAAATTAAAACATCTGTTACTTTTTTAAATTATTGGAGAATATAACCGCCATTAAAAATGCAATATACGATACGTTCGATGATTTATAACACAATAATCAGTAAATATTAGCCTATTTCAGGCGATTGTGAAACCAGCACGGCGTCTATACAAGTAGGTTTATGGTGATTGTAATTTGGAGTTCCGCGGTGTAAAATTTCATTGCTATTGATTGCTATGAAGTCAAGTTTTAATACAGTAGGTTTTACGTCTCTTAAAGAAGATTAAGTATTTTACTCGCTGGAATCATATTAAGCACTACATTAATAACAAAGGCCGTCTTTCAGTTAAATGTAGATTGTATTCGATGCACGTAATGATCAGTATTCTAACCCAATTTCTCTCAAACATTAAATAAGGAAATAAACACGAGACATGTTTTTCTACCACGAACTAATATGTTATAATAGAAATACAACAGTATCATATAAACTATAATCATTCAAACATATGCAGGGTGGTAGGAAAGTAAGGGCTGCCCACAACGCTGGTAGTAATTAAGATATATGAATCTGTGTTAATATTATTTTCAGCGAACGACTGTTTCTGTGAAAAAGAAAATTTACTTATTTCAACAAGTGACTCTTCTTCCGCTTGAAGTGTAAAATTGGTTATGCTTAGCTTTAACAAACAGGTTTTCATATCATTATTTTAAGTGTCGTTGGCTGTCAACAAACATAAATAAATGTGTAACTAATTTAATGTAATAGTACAATATCTTATAATATCCGTCAGTAACATCTTCTAATTAATTTGGCTCAAGGGTGCCTACTGCCTATCCCATTATCAGAATTTCTCTGTAAACGGAAGTCGTCAAAACATTAAAGAAAAAGACATACATTTAAACACAGTTAATAGGTGTACATCTTATATCAACTGTATGTCGTCTACGGATATATAACAATTTAGAAAATTGTATACTAGAAAAATGAATTTATTAAAAGATGTAACTGACTTTTATCAAACGTTATTCACATATTTAGACGTCACGTATATTTAGGCGTTAGTAAGTTAGAGTAAAAGCATAGGGGTTACCCCTAACCATGATCGAAACCATCGATTTCCCAAAATAAAAAGTAAATGTGTGTGTGGTCGTGGGACCCCCGTCAGGAACGAAGTTCATCACGCCTTTTCTTCAATTCTTTTACCAGCCTTAACGGCAACATACACACATAATTTTATCTTTTAATTGAAGATTAATATTAGTTTGTTTTTTATACAAATTGTTTACTGTTTCCATACTTTTAATGTTATTATAATAAAGATGAGTAATTAATTATAACATCAAATCTAAGACGGTAAACACAGTTAAATGTCCATTCATTGTAGAATACATTAAATAAACATAAAATTTTGGTTCATCAGTCTAGTCCTAACCTAAAATTGTTGTATGTATGTTTAATTTATTTTACCTGTCTTAAAGGCAACAAATATACAATAATTTTAGGTTAGACCTAGACTTAAATTGACTCTTCCAGTTTATGCGGTAGAAAATGTGTTCTCAAACTGTTATACACTCCCTTATTAATAACAGACAAAATTGAATTCAAGTCATGAGTAATGGAATAGTTCTAAAACGACATACATTTAAATTCTGTACGCTTTTTACTAATTTGATAACGAATTATTATTTTTTGTAGTTTCATATTGTTGCATATTGTCAATGCAATCCATCTGAAAATAATACGTATATTGAAAAATTTGTGTTACATAAAAATAAATTATAACAGTGTGATTTATTTCTCCAAATTTTAATTTTGTAATAATTTTTAAAAAAACATTACAAATAAGCCAACATTTTACAAATTAAGTTAACATATTTATTTTATTTTTTAAATAATAATAAAAAAAAAATCTAAATCTAATTTACTTTACAGATTAATTTTAAAATGCAATCAACACACGCTACAGTTAAACTTATACAATCAAAGTGTATTGAGCTGCAAAATTGCATTTGTTCAACTCACCGCTTCAGTAAAGTTATAAGTGGATTGCAAACTGTATTTGTTATCCGCATTTTCTACAGCTTCTAAATTCAACGTTGGATATTATTTCTTCTATAGAGACAGTGATTGTATATTTTAAATATTAAAATAAACAGTCTTATTGCATTTGAATCGGTATAATGTTAAAATGATCCACGAAAAGAAAATTTGCGGAAAACAACGAAAACTGTTTTTATTAAACATTGGTACATGTTTTATCAGTTTATTAGTACCAAATCTCTCCTCTATTAAAAACTATTCATTTAAAAATAATATAAAATAGAGATTTATATATTTTCGTGGATAGACTATTTTATAGAAATTGAAATATAGCTGAATGAAGCCCTTTTAACATTTATCGTTGATAAGAGTCGTTAGGATCAACAATAAATTAAAGATACTTGATTTTCTGTAACTTTTATTACATATTTATTTATGTCTAATAAACGAACAAAGAAATCATGTCCGGTTCAAATATAGGCTTGTATTGCAGTATATCATAACAGCGCGAGAAGGGGTGAGATAGGCAATACGGTGGCAGTATTTATATCTCCTTTTTTTCATTATAAAATTCTCGCGGATGCAAATTATACAGATTCAGTTTAAGAGAAAGAAAGCAAACTTGTTATATCCACTCCTAGATGGTGCTGATGAAGGTACACATACTTGCAAAACCATGTAATACTTGTAGAGATAGTAAAGTAACTAAAGTGTTGCTTATTTGTCAGTTTTCTTTTTTAAGGCAAGCCTTAGGCGAGTGGATAACATGGTATCTTCCTGATCAGAAAGTATTGGGTTCTTGAATCCCGGTTAGAAGAACAGGTAGCTAAGTCAGATCATTTTCACTGATGGTTCTAAACTGGACAATGGAGTCGGATGTGCATTTGTTCTGTCAGGAAACGGCTTCACTTATGGATTACTATCTTGCTCTTCTGTATATACAGCAGAACTTTTTGCAATACTCAAGGCACTCAATATTGTACTGGCAACACCGGTGCACCTTCTTATATGTTCAGATTCAAGAAGTGCACTTGAATCCATTCAAGATATGTACTCTCCTAACCCTTTGGTCACAGATATTCTGTGCTCCATGCACAGACTTTGGCTACGGGGCGTGGGAGTGTCGTTTTGCTGGGTTCCGGGTCACGCCGGTATACATGGAAACACTAAAGCAGACCTAGCTGTTAAGGAAGACACTTCCTTACAGCCTAGCGTGAGTAGAGTAATGTCGTCCGACTTTATGTAATCTTTAAAATAAGCCCTGTTTAGACAGTGAGAAGAAAAGTGGGTAGCAGTACAAGGAAAAAAACTCCGGCAAAAAAAAGAACAGTTAGCTTTTCATAACTGATTTTTGAGGGTAGAAGGGCGGAAGTAAAGCAATCGGTGGTTGGCTCACTTGCAAGCTGACGGGGTATGACTTCGTAAAACCGCAGCTCATTAGGTTATACGATATAACTTATCAAGGTTGGCTCCGCTCACTATGGTCCGTTTACAGTTTAGTTGATAGCATGGGCAGGCAGTGTCCATGCTATTGAAACGAAGATCTTACACTATAGTTTGTTAGAACTGGGAAGGACTCTGAGTGATTAGTGAACCCTTACTACCACACAGACA
>JAGFPH010003517.1:102120-113423 GCA_018207615.1 Philaenus spumarius
TTACAAAAAAATCATTTTGTCTGTCGTTAAAAAAGGAAAATATTTTGTCTCTTGTAATTTTTTTGTAAAGTTAACGGTTTTAAAGATATTCCACGTTAAAAATTTGTAACGGCCGCCATTTTGAAAATTATAAAAATAAATTCTTTGCGTTTGGTACGCTTGTTAATCGTAACATATAAAATGCTTATTCCAAATTTGAAGTCGATATCTTATCTATTTCCAAAGTTACAGTGAGTTTTTGTAAAAAAACAAAATGGCAGATTACGGCTAAACTAAGCCGAAATCGAAAAAATGTTATATTACATTTTCGACTTATTTTTGCATGTAGAATCAGGTTCTATATAGCCCATCACACATTTTTGTAACACCCTGTATAGGCTAGAATGCATTTCAGACTATCTAAATTAGTGAAGCTGTTTCCGAGAAATAAGTGTCGACGCGTTGAACATAGAACCTCCCCCTTTTTTTGAAGTTAATTAAAAAACATCTACACCTACATATACGCCGCTACATTACATGAAACACACCACTGTCATAAGTTCGCTCATCTGCAATTAATTGTTGTATGATCTCAAAGCATTCATTCTGGGAACAGCTTTATTTATTACCTTCATTTTATGTACGTATTTAAATACATTAATATTTAATTGTTTTGTCGAAAAAGCTTTTTTAGAACGTAACTTAGTTTCTCAAAACTTATCATGGTGACCAATTCAAACGAAAACTCAAATAAATTGATATGCAAATTGTTAGCAAAAAACGTGGGAGAGTTTGTGGACATCTGTTATGTATTACTTTTAAACTAATCAAGCAATATGCTAAGTTTACAAATAATTATACAATGTTGGGAACTACGACACAAGTTGAAAATCTCAAATAACATCTGCGGTTGCGCAAATATAAAATGATTTCCATCACAAAATTCCTCGTTCATTACAGTCTAACGTCTAACGTCTTTGTTCTTAGCAAGTTGTAAACGTTGCAGTTTATGCCGGAGCAAAACAAGTTGAAAAAGACCGTTCTTCTACCATCTGCGTTATCATATTGTGCATGGTTTATAACAGTATGTGATTTACCTCCAAAGTTCTGTATTTAATTAATAATTTCAAAGATTTAATACTATTTCTCCTAATCGCTAACAAGAACTTATTAGCGAATTTCCATAAGAACAATGAGCTGTTGCAGTGACCCTTAGGGTAAGACCCAAGGTCGGGAGTAGCAAATGAGCATCCAGATCATGGTCTCCAGAACACGTTTAGGGGTGTCGTTTAAGTCATATATATATATATATGTGTTCGCAATCTAGCGGTAGCATTTTAAGTTAAGTTCTGTCCAAATTTCGTACATGTTGTTTGTCTACGTCGCTCAGACGAGTTCGTTAGCAAAAACAACCAACAACCGGAAGCAAGTTTTTTGATCGGAATTAACTATTTTTTGAGATTCTTCCTACAAGAATAAATGTTTTTTAGAGTTTTTTCTACAAATATAAATGTAGGATGTTATTCTGCACATTTTGTTTCTTTACGCGACCTTTTGGCTCGCTTGGTTCCCCCAAAATCGTTCAAAACGTTAATAGATAAAAGTACCCGGTTCAAAGCTATGTGGTGGATTTTACCGTGGGGTTCTATTGTCTATTGAAGATACTCCCAATACGGGGGTTGGCGTGCGAAGCACGCAATCCATCGTGTATTGAAGATACTCCCAATATGGGAATGGCGTGCGAAGCACGCAATTCACTGTGTATTAAAAACATTTTTAACATGCAGAATGGCGTGCGAAGCACGCAATGCTTTGTATATTGAAGATACATACCCTCAATATGCGGAATGGCGTGAGAACCATTTTGCAGCTATTCAGCACCGTTGTGAATAGACCTATTTCCCAAATTGTTGGTTGAAACCCTAAAACATAGGCCTATAAACTTAATTTTTGAAATTTGCACAACTCACGTCAGCGGTTCAGCTGCGTGGTCGAATTGATATAAATCCACAAATTTAAAATACTTATTTAAACGATAAGTATAGTAAAATTGTAACACCAAAATTTATATTAGGTACAGAATGTTTGTAGTTTTCGAAACTTATTCTTGGAGCATGTTATTTATACTATCTGAAGATATTTTCTTTAGTGTCAGTTACCACAATAGCAGTAATCACAACCAAAAGATTTAAAAAATATATATTTTGTATTTAGAAAATCACGAGACAAAGTTAATTACAACAGATTGTGTAGAATCTGTGGCTCTTTAAAGGCAAAATAGTCGATCTTCTTACTAACAAAATTAAAAATTGGAAATGTACCATTAGAACCATTACAGGAGCAAGTCTACGCTTAACTAATAAAATAATAACAAGTCAAACACTTGGGATTTTCCAACAGAAGTAGTATCTGCAATTCCTACAAAGAAATTGTATTGTTATTGATTCATGAGGTACTCGCAAGAACGGATTGAAACCTTTGTAAGAGGATTATGTGTTTAACTGACTGGAAAGCTGTTGATTACCATTATTATCTCGAGAGCTATCTTCCTGCCTTCTATCTAAATACAAACAGTATTAGGAACACTTTACAAATAGTATTCTAAAGCAGATTCTCTCAAATACTAAACGTAATGGATAAGGAAGTAAATAAACAGCCAAACATACTAAATCTCAAATTAAACATTGTAACTACGTTCCAGCAAACAACAAACATCCATTAGCATAACAAATAGAAACGTTCACTAATTACAAATTAGATTGCAGAAACTTAGGTGTTTTCCATTAATAAAATAGATACAAGTAAATTAATTCCTTCCCTCATTAGAAATTTAAAATGACTAACCTACTTTAATTTATAATAAAATACAAACAAATAAACGCGTCACTTAAATATATTATTCAAATATATTTAGCGTTGGCTTTCGAGTAATATTACTTCTTATTTTTGCTGACAGTTACTTTTACAAATTATTTCCTAGTTAAATATACCTTGTGTTCTTGTCAATATAGAGGCCACTACGATTCCGCGTATTATAATGTAGTTAATTTATGAATTAGTAAATATATTTTTTAGAACAAGGCGTACTTAGCTAAGTAACAGAAAATCAGCGTAGTTAACTTTCAACATTTTAAAGCCTATAAAGTAATAAAGCCTTTTATTTTTTATATTTATAGCCTAAATGAGTAGAAATTACTTAATCTTTTAATTTTTTAACCTATGTACTTAACAGTTAATAATATTTTGATAATATCAATAAAATTACACAAAAATACACAAAGCAATGCTCTGTGTAATTAAAACACTCCCAATTCGGTTGGCGTGCGAAGCACGCAATGCATTGTATATTGAAAATACTACCAATATGTGGATTTGGTTGCAATGCACTGTGCGTCGGCCGCTTCTCATAGTGTTCAGTGTCAAGCTCACATGTGCGTCCTTAGCAGTGAACGTGTTAACAGCCCAGGAGTACAAGTGACAACTTTTATCAAATATTGGCTGATAGCAAAGAATAGGAGGATGAAAATCAAATTAATCTTTGTTATTATGTTAGTCTAGAACCTAGCAATTAAAAATACACTAAGTTTAGTGGTCATGGTTTTACCTGGATTTGAGTAAACAATTTAACTCTAAACTGAGCTTTCTCAAAACTATCTTCACTACACTTATACCGCTCGGCTTCTCAGCCCTCATTTATAAACAGAGTCATGTATGAGTTGAACAATGTGTATTTTACTGTAAACAAAATACAAAGGCAGAAAATTCATTTCAATCGCAACATTTTAAAATAATTCAAAACTAAGTTTGTAAATATAAAAATCCGTCGTAAATTGATACAACGATAAATTTTGAAGTATGTTTTCTGATTTGATAGTAATTATATGTTTGGTTTTATATCTCACATATTTAAAAAATATGCTAACGGGCAAAAATGTAAGCCAATAAAAACAATTATTTAAAAGATCACCAAAATAAAAGTATGTGTAATGTATTCCAACCTAAATGTTCTACATTTAAAACAAGAAATTGATAATTACAATAATTATTGTTGTTAAAGTTGTAAGCTTTTCAACGTAGCAAAAGTTACTTCTAATATGCAGTTTTATATTATCCACCAGATGTGTCTCTTACCGTTAAAGATGTCCAATCAAGGAGTATTGAGGTGTAAAATTGCGTTTGTTCTGTTGCACCGCTATCAGTGATGGTTTGCAATCTGCGGTCTGTTGCTTACACTTTCTACAGCTTCTGTAATTGACGTTGGAGTAAAATGTCATTTATTTTTATCGTAGGAACCAGAACGGAGGATAAATTTACGTATATTAAAATACACAGTTTCGTCATACTTAAAACACTAAATAACTGAAACATCATATTTAATACTTTTATAGTAACATTGTGGTTTAAACATTATTTATTATTATGATATAAATAGTATTGTTTAAGTTTGGTATGTCTAGTTAAAGTTGCATTTTGTCTTAAAGCTGCTGTTAACAAGGATAGCGCTAACCAATTTCGCCAAAAATGTCACACTTTCTCCATAACGTTGTTAGGAGTAAAACAATTACTATAGTCAACGGCCTGAAAAGGGGTTGCTACCCTTATACAATAAATATACTAATTAAACCAACTTTCTGCACGATATAAAGCCAAAACTATGTAATATAATTTTAAGGGATATACACAAATATTTGCAAGTTGATTGCTGAAGGGTCGGCTCTAGCTGTCGGCCATATTTGCTGACATTCCATAACACCAATGTTAAATTAAAATCCAAACTTTTCCTTTATTTTTTATCGGATAATTATGAACGATATGTCATTTTAAAGCTATGGCCAATATGCATTCAAATGGCTTTTTCAAAACTAAGAAAAACATTTTGTTTAATATTTATTAACAATTTAAAACATTAATTTTTAATATTTTTTTACTTTGTAACTATTAATTATAGCGAAAAATAACCAAGCCATTCGGATAAAGAATTTTGCCCCCAAGATTTTGGTATTTAAAAAAAACGCAATTTGAATAATTGCGGGTTTTAAATGGATTTAGGATGAGCAATGTCCGCGTAACCTACCGCCGCTATAGGGTTGCTTTCTGTTTTACTAGAAAAATAATTACCCTTAACGCTAGAACCGGAAGACGGCACGTTCCGTGCTGTCACTCCAACACATTTGTAGAGCGTGATTATATCGAATATTCGCCCCACTAAAAATTATCTAATCGCAATAAAACAAAAACCATTGGAAAGAAAATTATTTAATCTTTAATTTTTGTATTTACAAATTTCTTCTAAAACGTATATGTACATACGTAATCATAGTTTCAGTTTTTCAGTTTTATAAAAGCCAATGTCACGCGAATGAAATACGCCGAAATGACCTTTAATTTCCAGTTTCTATGTAATTCTCTACAGCGCCCCCCCCCCCCCCCTAGTAGGTTTTCTTACTTAAACCTATATACCAATGAATACTTAAACATTTAAGTATTCATTGTATATACCGTTGGATTGATTAGCCCAGTCAAATGTTACACAAAAAATGAGTGAACTTAAATTAAACAGAGCATTAATGATTTTTGGAGAGGTGTTTCGGACCATTACTGGGACTACAAATCCAGATTTGCAACCCTCAAAAACCTGTGCTCGTAGAATGGTGATCGAAAAACTGAGATTTTTTCGAACTTTTTTCGGTTTTTGTAAAATATCTCCTAAACTATGCGTTTAGTGGAAAAATGTGTGCTTAGATTTTTAAAAGTATGTTAAATTTGCTACAAAATGGAATCAAAATTGTTTTTTTTTTGTAAGTTAAATAGTTACGGAGATACGGCTTTTCAAAGATTGACCTTTTTTTCCAAAAAGTTAAAATTCTAAGTTTTCTATATGTTTCTAGATGGATACCGGCAAAATGACACATCTTACAGAAAAGTCAAGAATATAGAAGTTATAGCGAATTTAATAAGCTTTAATTTGAGCTAAGGATGGTGCTTGTAGCTCAGATAGTCTCATCGAAAATGACAAAATACAAAAAGATGGAAAAAGAAAAACAAAACTTAGTTTTGATAGCAGTCTTGTAGTAGGAACATAAAAACTGGTGTTATCAAAATTTGAAATTGATAAATATTTTATACAGTTCTATCAAGAACTAAATTAAGAAACTTTTTTACGTTTATGAAAAAAAATTACAAAAAATATTTACTACTTTTTATGTAGACCTAAAATTAAATTTTTATTTTTCGTAACTGAACATTTTTTGTTTCTTGACCTAATAACTTTGTAAACTTTACATCTATCATATTTTTACCGGCAAATAAATTGTTGGAACCTTTCTCTACAAAAAAGCTATGGAACACTTTTGGATTGGGGTTCATTTGCTATTTTTGGAGAATTTTGAAAAAAAATACTTGCACACGCCTAAAAATAAATTTTCGTGAAAGCCGCCGTTCATTGGGTTAAGATTAAATAGTAATCCACTTAATTATTCTATATTCTCAAAAAACTACTCAAAGAATTTCACAATTTAAACATAGACCTATTAGGACCAAGATTTTTAGATAATATTATATTCACTACACACAAAATGTATATAAATGGGGTATCTACCTCTATACAATACAAATAAATTGCACTAAACTTCTATAAACTATAAAGCTAAAATGATTTTGTATTATTTTTAAATGATATGAAAAAACATATGCAATTACTTAAGTCAAAAGGATACAATGGTTAAAAAGGGATAAAATTAAATCAAACAATAGCGAAGCATTGCCGGGTCCACTAGTAGTTTTATAACAATTAGCGTTTAAAAACATCTTTTAGGTATTAAAAACATAGTTAAAAATACAATGCTTCTAAATAATCAACAAAATGTGTAAATATTAAAATATATTAAGACAGTGGTAATTTAGAAATTTGTGGTTTTAAATTAAGATACATAGACCTATATAAATCTATATATCTATTCAGCTTATAATATGGATCGGTGAGGCAGTTGGAAACACAGGTGTTGTCAGGTTATAACCATTTACTCAGGATCGTCCTTTAGGGATACGCGATTATCTCAATGGCTGCTATGTGTCAAGCCTTTTGCGTGTTTTAGCAAAACCAATTTCACAGTTGTGTAGATAGCGAATCGTCGGAGGCAGTAATGTCACCGATAAAATAAAGGGATGCGCTGCACGTCCTGCGTTTTCAAACACTTTATTTTGTTTTAAACAGTAGGCGATATTTCTCCAATAGCAGAGTTGTCGAACTCTTCTTTATGTAGCGTTATATTACGCGGGATTTCGAAAAAAGTAGCATTTATCGTATTTATTTGCGAATGTTTTATAAATTCCGTATTTTATGATTTCGTTTTATATAAATGGTGTTAAATGCGTTTTCCAAAATAACCTTTGTGTAAAGTTAAATTGGCCCAAAGCGTTTTAGGATTGTTACCTAGGTCACGAGAATTTTTCGAACGTTTTAAATGTTGTCAAGGCTTAAAGCACGAGACGACATATTTTGTGGTTACGTTAATTAAACTAATGAAGTATCTATGTACCGGTATATAAGAGGCTTTGTCTCGACTGAATGACTGACATACAATAAACTTCGATCAATACTTAAGTTACAAATACGAAAATTTAAAGGTCTATTTTTATTGGGTCATAGACTCACACTAAGAAAGTATTTTGGACCAGATATCTGGTCATATCCCGCCAGCTTGGAAGCGAGCCAACCACCGTTTGCTTTACTTCCGCCCTCCTACCCTCAAACCACAGATATGATTAGATATCTGGTCTCCCTAGCCTAGATTCGAACCCAGCACCTTCTGATCAGGAAGACGCTACGTTATCCACTAGGCCAAGGCTTGATTAAAGAAAACTGACAAATTAACAATACTTCAGTTACTTTACTATCGGTATGAATATTACGTGTAAAGTAAAATATAGTATATCAACACCATCTAGGAGTGGTTATAGGAAGTTTGCTTGGTTGCTCTTAAGTTTGAATCTGTATAATTTGTATACGTGAGAGGTTTATAATAATTACTTAGCTCGGTTCTTACTAAGTGAGTCTGTATTCGTGGGAGGTTAATAAGTGAGAGGTTTATAACTATTAATTATATAAGGTTTATAATTAATAAGGACTTTCCCTTATATTAATTAATTAAACTAATGAAGTAAGTATCTATGTATATGACTGAATGACTGACATACAATCAACTTGGATCAATACTTAAGGTACAAATACGCAAATTTAAAGGTAGGCTTATTTGTATTGGGTCATCGACTCACACTAAGAAAGAATTTTGCAAAATTTTTAATTTAAAGCTTAAAAATAGTGAACATTCTGATAAAACAACTGTTCAGACCAAATGCTTAGCAACGCAAGTTTGTTTCCATTTATTACCATAGCATCCAAAGTACGGTATCAAATTTAGAAACAATTTATTATATTAATATAGGCATCAAGAAAAACAAAAATATTGTTCACAACCAACAGCTTTTACTTTCTCACTAAACTATAGTAGGCCTATAGAAAAAGTATAGTGATCGAAAAAAAATCGATGTTGAGTTTTTTGTGGAAATATCCGTTTTGGGACACCCCGAGTCCAAAAAAGTGTTTTTTACAAAATGTCTGTCTGTATGTATGTATACAAAGCTAGAGAGAAAACTATTCGATCGATTTCGAACAAATTTGCAAAAACATGTCAATTACGCCTATATAGATGCACGAAAAATCTAACCTAAAATAAACGGTACCAGGAACTGGCACATACTTTCTCACAAACATATTTAGATTATTAAACGGATGCATTGTGACTTCGTAGGAGAGGGGATTTTAAAGTAGGAGATTAACTAATAAATATTATTATTATTAGCTAGAGGGAAAACTATTCGATCGATTTCGAACGAATTTGAACCAAACACATCTAGGCCTATTAGGCCTGTATAAATGCATGAAAAAGGTTTTGAAAATTTTTGAAAAACGATCCCGTTTTTGGCAAAAAAAAAAACACCCAAACAATTTGTTATTATTTTTTTATAAAACAACCTTCTCTAACGATTTTGATCAAGTTTGGCTTATTTGTAGCCCTTAATGTACCCTACCATATGCAGAAAACCGTATCTTTGTAAAAATTCTTGTTCAGCTAATAATAATAACTGATTTTTGGGATTTTTTGACCAAAAAGGCGGATGTTTTTCAAAAATGTTCAAAACTTTTTCACTCATTTATACTGGCCTAATAGACGTGTTTTGTTCAAATCTGTTCGTAATCGATCGAATAGTTTTCTCTCCAGCTAATAATAATGATATTTATTAGTTAATCTCCTACTTTAATATCACCTCTCCTACCCCACCTACAATTATGAGTCACAATGCATCGGTTTAATAATTTAAATATGTTTGTGATAAAGTATGTGCCAGTTCCTGATACCGCTTATTTTAGGTTAGATTAACAAACTGAAAACAAACATATACAGATATCAACGATAAATGCTTACTGTATTAGAATTCAATTCAAACATCTGTTGTTACATATTATATTGTTTCCTTCAGTTGGCAATGTCAAAATTTGTTGAATATTGATTATTTAAATATGAATGTGAAATTAAAACGCATCCCGCAATTCGAATTATTGGCGTCTATTTCGTCTATAACTTACATTAGCTATGTATAGATCAGCGCTCAATCGTCATTTCCATGAAAACACCACAGTATACAATAATCTACTTGTATTGGCTTCACCATGGGTCGCCGCCGGAGTTGTTTAGCAAAGCGAGTAGGTCCGGAGCCCCTAAGGTTTGTATAAAATAAATTAGAACAGTACAACCAATTTGTTGTTCCTTAAACAGATGTTTTACAAACAGGTGTTTTTTAAACAGATGTAAAGAGGAAGAAATAAAAACAGTTACACAAATTTTCAGATTTTCTTTGTTGGGAACTAAAAGATTCTGTAAAATTTATTTTTATAATTTGTGATACGAATGAAATATTACTTTCTTTGAAAAATAAATCATTGAAGAATGTTAATGGACTATGCTAATCAAGAACAACACAATCAACCAGACCTGAGATCCAAATGGTAAATGTTAGGAAATAATTTTATAAAGGACATAATATAATACCCTTTATAATTTATATATTTGATATTTTAATAATACACTCAATTTAAGAAGAGGAGAACAAAATTAAGATTAACAATTTTATTGTTATTCGATGAAGTCGAAAAATTCGATATTATCAACTAAGTTTTGTATTGCAAATAGTGTAGTATACCAGGTGTCTTAAAAGTCCCACTCCCCCCCCCTTTAACTTTTGTGTTTTTTAAAACAAACAAATATCCTTTGGGGAACGATACTAACTTAGCCCAAAGTATCTTTTGAAGCAATAGGAAATTTTTAGTGTCCCCTAAAAATGGGGGATTTTGGGGGCAACTCAAAATTTTTAAATTGAAGTATGGTCATGTGATACCTCATTTTAAAGGTATATTTAAGACTAGGAAAATGGCATAGAGAAAATAAAAATCGGACCACCCAAAACAAAATGGCGGCCGTAAACGTGTTGAAATAAATTGACATAAAGTTGCTAATATCTCGAAAAGGAAGAGTTTTTGGAAACAATTTCAAGAGACAAAAAATGTTTATTTCAAAGTGCTTGACCTAAGAAATTGCTTCCAAATCGATTTCGTAAATTTTAAGTTGACTCGTACATCTTAGAAAATTTTGTACAAAATAAAATTTACGATATCAATTTTAAAGCAATGTTTTAGGTCAAACACTTTCAAATAAACATTTTTTGTCTCTTGAAATCTTTTCTTAAAACTCTTCCTTTTCGAGATATTAGCAACTTTATGCCGATTTATTTTAACACGTTTAAGGCCGCCATTTTGTTTTGGGTGGTCCGATTTTTATTTTGCTAGTCTTAAATAGACCTTTAAAATGTATTATCACGTGAACATACTTCCCATTTAAAAATTTTGAGTTGCCCCCAAAATCATCCATTTTTAGGGGACACCCAAAATTTCCGATTGCTTCAAAAGATAATTTGGGCTAAGTTAGTAACGTTCCCCAAAGGATATTTGTTTGTTTTAAAAAGCACAAAAGATAATACTCTAGCTTACAACTTCGATGTATTCGGAAATGTGAAATTGAATCACGTAATAAATACCAGTTTTCTTATCAAACAGCATCCTAACTGTGAAATGGATTTGGAAAACTTGTGTGACATTACCCTACTCTGACCTGGTTGGAGCTGTGTTTCTACAACATTTTGCTTTTACGGCGAGTCCTTAAGAAAGTCAAAAATATTTAGTTATAGTCTTTTACTATGTGATTTAATTG
>JAGFPH010003517.1:119815-135202 GCA_018207615.1 Philaenus spumarius
TTTTGTAGCATTTATTAAAAGTTGTAGGTCATAACTTTGCAACATTTATTACAAGTTGTAGGTCCTAGCTTTGCAACAATTATTAAAAGTTTTATGTCCTAACATTGCAACATTTATTAAAAGTTGTAGGTTCTAACTTTACAACATTTATTAAAAGTTGTAGGTCCTAACACTGCAACAATTTACTAAAAGTTGTCGGTCCTAACTTTGCAATATTTATTAAAAGTTGTAGGTCCTAACTTTGCAATATTTATTAAACCGTTTAGGTCCTAACTTTGCAACATTTATTAAAAGTTGTAACTCCTAATTTTGTAGCATTTATTAAAAGTTGTAGATCATAACTTTGCAACATTTATTACAAGTTGTAGGTCATAACTTTGCAACATTTATTACAAGTTGTAGGTCCTAATTTTGCAACATTTATTAAAAGTTGTAGATCATAACTTTGCAACATTTATTACAAGTTGTAGATCATAACTTTGCAACATTTATTATAAGTTGTAGGTCCTAATTTTGTAGCATTTATTAAAAGTTGTAGATCATAACTTTGCAACATTTATTAAAAGTTGTAGGTCCTAACTTTACAACATTTATTAAAAGTTGTAGGTCCTAACACTGCAACAATTTATTAAAAGTTGAAGGTACTAACTTTGCAATATTTATTAAACGTTTTAGGTCCTAACTTTGCAACATTTATTAAAAGTTGTATGTCATAACTTTTTAACATTTATTACAAGTTGTTGGTCCTAATTTTGCAGCATTTATTAAAAGTTGTAGGTCATAACTTTGCAACATTTATTACAAGTTGTAGGTCCTAACTTTGCAACATTTATTACAAGTTGTAGGTCCTAACTTTGCAATATTTATTTAACCTTGTAGGTCCTAACTTTGCAACATTTATAAAATTTTTAAGGTCATAATTTTGCAGCATTTATTAAAAGTTTTAAAAAGGTACTGTTTTTGAGGAATTTAGGTTTGAAATTTTCTAACATCCGCCATTTTGAAACGCATTATTTGGTGGAATCGATTATTTTCCTTGAGATATATCACTGCTAGGTTAAACTTCATGCCAAGTTTAAACTTAATCATGCAAACCGCTCTCTAGATAAGAAATATTTTTTACAAAAAACAACAACTCGGATATCTAGAAAACGAAGCGTTTTTGTGTCTGCGTTTTATATGAACTCTTTTCTTATTTTGACCCATAGAACCATTCAACGAAGTTTGTTACTTTACTTATGGGAAACCCTGTATACTCGCGAAAAAACAGTATATTTACATAGTTTTTGTAACATAATACACAAATTAAATATAATCGTAAAATGTTAACCTAAACACAAAAGTCAATGTAGTCGCGTTCTGAGGACGTGCACGTCTGCGGTCTGACTACAGGTCTGATCTCAGGTGATTATAGTTGTATCAAACTACCGGTTAGATATGCACGTCCTTACAACTCCAGGGGAGACCGGGGCAGGTTTTCGATTTGGCCTTAATTTGTTAGCAGACTGCTAGAGCGCACCACCAACCAGACTAGTTTGAAGACAACACTCCTAGGCAGCAACTATGAGAGTTTTAGTTTGATGACTACTCCCTTCGCTGCGTAAAGTCAATTTATATTGTTTTTGTTCAGTTGAGTAAATTTGCATGACCTTACTTTAACTCAAAACAAACATATACGCCTTAAGTTTAGTTTTTTATTCATATGATATCGAACAAAGACATTCACCTGCTCTGATTGATGTTATAGTTTGTTCAAAACAGTTCTTTTTTCAACATCTTATCTTAGGTTAAAGTAAAAACATGGCGACGGGGCACATTTTCGCATTTTGAGTGGGGCACGTTTTCGGCCCCCATCAAGCTGGCTTGTTCGTTGATATTACTAATATTATTGGCTGTTATGTAATATACTAGGGGAAACTCCTGCGTGCTTCGCACGCTAACCCCGTTAGAACTTTCTATACACACAATAATGTTATGATTTCTTTATAATAAAGGTGTATGATTAATAATAACCCCAAAGATAAGATGGTAAATAATGTTAAATGCCATTTTGACAGATATGCCCATTAAAGACCAACTGAAGGAAGAACAAGAAAAAGCCAAGCAGAGGAATGAAAAACTAAATGACAGTAAAATGAAAGTTAAGAAATGTGGTAACAAGAGTTTATTTGGAAGAAAATCAGGAAAATCAGCTAATCAGCGAAAACGTCTTCTAAGCCAAAGAAAGTGAACGGCAGCATAGAATCGAGTGATGAAGAAGATGACTGCGTTTGCATTTACTGCTTGGAATTATACAGCAAGTCAAAACCAAGAGTTATAAGTGTACTCGTTGTAAGAGATGGGCTCACGAGGCGTGCATTAAGGGAGACCCTTTGTTTTTCGTGTGTATAAATTGCGATAGTGATGACGATGATAACGAATTTTGTTAAATAATGTATTATATTTAAATGTATCTACAATTAATAAATAATTTTCCTTCAACTGTTTTTTGTTTAATTATCCCGATTTTAATGATTTAAGTACTTGCGAAAACTTGCCCCTGCCTAACATCATGGTGTGCGAAAACTTGCCCCGGTTACGGGGCACATTTTCTCACGTGACCAAATGACACTTGACTACTTTTTCCTCAAAATCATTGCTTAAGTAATCTATATTAGTCATGCCACGTTGTAGTGCAGGTTTCAGTGGTTATTGTAGTAAATTTTTACAAACGTAGCTAACTTAGTAAAAAATAGAAAAAATAAATAAAAAAAAGCGCGAAAACTTGCCCCGGTCTCCCCTACTACTATGACTTTAGTGTTTGGGCTATGTGTTTTCTATTACCCTGAAGATGGTCGAACGACCGAAACTACAATAGGTAGTTAAGATAAGAGATACCTAAATTAAGTCGGGTTAGTTGACGTAATTACATTAAGAATTTATTAAATCGATTTTCGTGGGAATGGTATTAAAATAATAGTTTGCATATGAATAATTTTCTCTTGGTGTACACCTTAGTTAAATTTACAAACTAGAACCCAGTCTGAGCTAGTATTACAGTGAAATACACTGATAAATTATCTACAGCAGCCAATTAGCACGTACGGTCAGTTCGGCGTCAGTAGTTCAATAAATCTACATTAAGCTGCTTATTGGCTTGTAAAGTGTTTGTGTCAATTACGTTACATCAAGATTAATTTTACTATGAGATAAATCTGTTACAGAGTAACTATAATTAATAACCTTATAGACATAAGATATACTGCTATGTAATGCCAGCTGAAATACATCAAGTTAGAGTAGAATTGTCGTTTTCCATATGATTTATTAGTGTTTTAATTTACACTGAAAAAACTCTAACCGTACTGCAAAGTTAAAATTAATGTTAACAGTTTTTCTGTCATGGTAAAATTTATAATGTCATAATTACTTTAGAGCTTGAAATATTTGCATTGCTGTAAGGTTTTTTTAATGTTGAGTTTTACTGTAAACTCTAATGTAGTAAAATGTCATAGTTAATTTAATATACGTAAAGGCGATGATTGTAGTCACTAAATTAGTTAATGTAACTATAAGGTAAATCTAACGTAATATACATCTAAAAAACGGAATGAAAACAATATCTTAATATGTTCACAATGTTAGCTTACTTACAAGGCATAAAGGCGGTTATTTATGCAGTGAACTGGGTTACATCCGTTGTACATCCTTAAAGACGGTAGCCTTTTCCTGTTTTAGAGTTACCCTGTCCACAATTACAGTTTCTCACGTTTTTACGATATTCGAATTCAGTTTCTCTTCAGTACTCGGTAGACTAACAAGTAACAACAAAGATCACATCAAACAGCTATAACTAAACTGCTTCGTTTTCGATCTTCTTGTTTTTCAACATACATGGATCTTTATACATACATGTAGAAGCTTTGTTGACGTCATGGGGATTTCAAAATTACATTACAATTTTTAAATGTAAGTTCAGGTAAATACATAAGTTAATACAGTATTATAATTAGATGCAGTAATTTTAAAAACTACCATAATAAATACGGTATATATTCAATGTTAAAATTTCATTACAGGTTATGGGAGGTTGCCTGAAGTTATACATAACTTTGTCATACTATTTTAAAGATATATAACTAATCTATTTTCTATATATTTTAAATTATTGTTTTAATAATCATTCTGGTAAATATTTAAAATTAATTTTAGTAATCTATTTACACATAATTAGTTTATTATCAAATAATATACTTTCATTTCAGAAATTGAAATATATATACTTGCCCTATCGAATATGGAGGAAATCCATGTAAAGGAACTTATTTTTTAGTACCTAACTTCCATTTAACTGATTTAACAATACTACATACAACTACAGACAATTCATTCATATTATATCTTTTCAAGTAAAAATATAAGGCTCAAAGAAAGAAAATTAACAAAATAACATAATTTTTAATTTATATACGTCAGGCATTTCGCTAAAATATTTATTAATAACAACTACATCTTACAACAAATTAACGATTTGTTAAAAAAATATTCTAAAAGATTCAGTTTGGTTGTTTAACTGTTTAAAAATGTGTGAATGAATTTTTAATATGTAGGAGTGGTTTTTAAGAAGTACTTTTCCATTAAAGCCTCAGTTAGACTGTCAATGGCATCAGTCAATTAACATGAATTGTTTTAGGAATTTTTACATTTGAAATGACAGAGCCTTATTTTATTATTTTGTACATATTTTTATGTATTTCAAAAACCTAAAAATAGCATATACAAATATTTGGATAATGAATTTTGATTACTTTTATCAGAACTAATTATTCTGATATTTAAAATAATTTATGAATTTAAAATAATTTACGATGTTTACGAGTATTGATCAACCCTTGTTAACTAATTATTAAAACTAAGAATGTTTTTTACTAACAAAAAAGTTACTTCAAACTAGCTTAACTACTACTCAAGATAATAAATATCCATCTTCGGTGGAAAATGTCGCAGTAATTAATTAAATTAAAAGTAATGAACTCATTATCAAATACGGTAGCTTAAACATAAAATTTAGGTTAACATTTTTAAAAGTTGTAATTTAAAGCTTGAATTCTTTATTTTAAGATACAGTAAAAATGTTACGTCCTTAACTATGTAAATAACTACATACATTAATAACTATGTATATTATATAATATATTTTATAGTTATCTTACACTTAATTTTTATTTTTTCCAGAACTCTTACTATATACCTCTTCTAACTGGAGGACCTCGACAGTTAGGTATACAAAGGAAAGCTTGTCGACAAATTTCGAAATAAAATATCGGAGTTAAGAAAAGCTGTTTCTGTTGTGACAAAAATAACTATTGTTACAATAAACAAACTATATAGTAATTACAATCTTAACTAGTGTTAGAACTTTATTAGTATGAAGTTCACCACTACATCAACTAACCTTGCAAGGACGTTTGTTATACCGAAACACACAGAGCAATTACTCTTATGATTACAATAACTAATATGATGTAGATAATTTTGTAGATGTATTGCCTAATTTTATTATTTTTGTGACAATAACAACTAACTTACCAGTAAAGGAACACTACAATATTAAACACTCTACCTAATGTTATAACTACATTAGTTTATATTCACTACTACATTAACTAGCCTTGCGACATAGTTAGTAGTGCCTTAATGTTATAAAAACATTAGGCTTACTGTTGAACTTACATTTGCTGCTAAGTTAATAACATTGCTATAATATCAAGAGATCAACAGTAGCTTACTTTAACAGTAAAGCTAACTACACCCTGCTGACCCGTAAACAAATATTTCTTTTACCGCAACATTAATTGTGTTGCTGCAAGGATAGAGTTTTTTCAGTGTAAACATATACACTTAAATTAATTTAGTAATTAGTTTAGTAAGAATTTAAAAAAAAAACTATAAATAAAAACTACGCCTGAGTTTAGTCACTTGTTATCACTTAAAAACCCCATAATTTTACACATAAAAAATCCAAGAAGTAAATATGAATCCAAAAGTCCTAAAAATGCAAATTTTTTCGGTATGGGTGGCTTTTGAATATACGTTAAATGTAAACATTTAAAATTAAAATTTTTGAAAACAAGTTTACAAACTTGGAACTGTCTTAAGAAGACAGACTAAATGTAAATCACTTTTTAAACTTTTTATTTATATTTACTATCAATCAATGAAGCGCAGATCCGATGTACTAAATTCTAACAGATTTTTCTAACTTGAAGTTGTGGTACAGCAATGAACCGCGAGGAATCGCTGGCAAACCATTTAACTCGCGAGAGAGCGCGATATACAATGTTTTCTTCGCCCCTCTCTCTGGTACGTGGCGACCAGACAAAGCGAGAGCGACACTTAGTATGTTGCACTCTCTCGCTCTTGACAACGCACACAATGGTTTGCCAGCGCTGCGTCGCGGTTCATTGCTGTACCACAACTTCAAGTTAGAAAAATCTGTTATCATTTAGTCCATAAGACCTGCGCTTCTTAACGTTCAACTATTCATTGTTACTACCACTAAATGGCTCATCTGAAATTAGACACAAACAATTCTATAGTCTTTCCGCTCGGCCGTGATACCTGACTTCTCGGAACTCGACTCCCTCTCCACTAGGTGAGTTTGTTTGCCACCGGCATTCCCGGCGAGCGGGTAGGTAGGGTGGGTTGAGTTTCGAGAAGTCAGCTATCATGGCCAAGCGGAAAGACTATAGCTAAGTAACCTTTAAAACACTACTTCACTATTCAATTCGGGAACGCTTTAACAAGTTTTCCAACGTACAAAAATTGTTAAATTGTGAGAAATTGTAACTCCCAATTCTTACGTTTGAAACTCAGCGTAAAAGTGATCATGTTGAAAATTTATATTTACACAAAATGTTTAAAAAAAAAATTAAAATCTCACAATAAAACCTTTAGGAATAAAAATATAAATAAAAAATACAAACATTTAGCCTAGTATGTTTTGGACAGTGTTTAAATGGGAAAATTAAGTCAACGTTTTTTAATATTTACGATTTAAAAATGTTTTTAAAGTTGTAATACTTATCTTATTAAACAATTACATTAAATTTAAGTTCTTTTGGGTAGTATCACATGTATAATTTCTCAAGGCCATTTTTTTGTCGGTACGCCATAACTTCCTTAATACATCATCAAATTACATGAATGAGGCATAATTTTAAAGCTTTCCTTAACCGCCACACCGGAAAAATATACAAAATACAATTATACGAAAAAAAAAATGAACAAAGAATCCGAAAGTAACAGTGATGTAAGAACAAATAAGTTGTAGGGATATTTTCCTGGCGTTGGCAACACTGATGATAACAATACCCAGCTGGAGATCTGCCGTTACGTCACTACATTGCTATTTTTAATTAATTGTAAGCGTGGTTATAAACACTATTGTGTTGTTTACCTTCGCACTAAATACGCTCTGTACGATACTAAATATACGGTGTGTACTTTAATTAAGTGGGATTTAAGTAAGTTAGAATGCGAATGCTTCGCACGGGTCACCTAGTTTAATGTAAATGTCTTTATTTTCTGTATTTTATGTTTTTTCCAACAATTATAGAAGTAACACAAAATGTAAACATCAGGTTTATGTTTATTTTGATAGAGTTAAAAGTGTGACCAAGTAAAAATGAGTACAAGCTTTAAGAGCCATTACATAGTTGTCCTAATTCTTCACGTGTTTAATACAATAATTTCAGTTTAGCCTAAGTGTTTAAACACAATATTGTGGGGGATATTTACCTCACATGTATCTGTGACAATCTGTTATTTGTAGCATGTTAGTGATCACAAAAGTATCAACAGCTGTTAAACGAAGATAGTAAATTCGAAAGTTAATAGCGAGAGAGAAAGGGAAAAGGATGCAATAACAGGTCCATAAATGATATTATTCTAAATTAAGGGTCGGCTCTAGCTGTCGGCCATGTTGGCTGACACTCCATAAGACCAATGTTAAATTAAAATCCAAATTTTTCCTTTATTTTTGATCGGATAATTATGAACGATATGTCATTTTAAAGCTATGGCCAATATGCATGCAAATGGCTTTCCCAAAACTAAGAAAAACATTTTGTTCAATATTTATTAACAATTTAAAACATAGATTTTTAATATTTTTTTATGTTGTTACTTTAATTATAGCGAAAAACTACCAAGCCATTCGCATGAAGAATTTCGTGTCCAAGAGTTTGGTATTTTTTTTAAACGCTATTTGAACAATTGCGGGTTTTAAATGGATTTAGGCTGAGCAATGTCCGTGTAACCTACCGCCGCTAAGTATTAAAAGTAGCCGCAGTTTAAATAATCAAGTTCAATCAAACACTTAAAACAGAATAAAAACAATGAATATTTTAACGATCTGAAAAGTAGAATGCTTTATCTGGTTCATTAGCATGTGAAATTGTATTTTTGTAATCATACAATAAGCTCTGCTTGTTTTACAAATTGTCCAACACAATTCTGGTGAAGGTAAACCCTTGTCTTAGTTATGCTTTTAATACTGGAAGGTCTGAAACCACAAATCCTATTACTACAAGTCGTAAATGTATAAAGTCTCAAATTTCATTGGTCTAGTTATCCACACTGGTGTGGGTTTAAATGGAACACATGTAGGCCTACCTCTTAACATTATGTCTTTATTAGAGCTAACAAGAATGTTTCGGCTGAATCCTGTTATTCCGATCAATAAGTTAGTGTGTACAATTTTACAAAACAAGAGTTTTTTTATTATTTTATTACTTAAAGTTCTAAACAATAAAACATATAAAAAATAATTAACATTGACAATACGAAAATGCAAAAAAACAATTCATAAAGACAAGAGGAACGAACTTGATTGCCAATTTTTCGAAGTTTTTCTTCTTTTGGCGCGTTATGAAACAATAATCAGGGTAAATTTTACGATTTGCGCCCACCGGGAAACATCCAAATTCACAGGTCTAGAGAAAAAGTCCGCCAACAGAATATAGGTCGCACATGCGCGGTAGCTTTTGTTAGCTGTATAGTATTTATTTAAATATATCTACATACACAATAGGCCTACTACATGTTTTATTTTAATATGAATACAAATTTATGTGTTTATTAATTGTAAACAGTAGTGATTGATATTGAATATTGGTGAATATTATTAAATTTATTAAGTACTAGCTGACCCGTACGGCGTTGCCCGTGGTGGTTGGTATTTTCAGTCTTTTTAACGTAATTGTATTCTTTTTAAGTGTTCCGTCAGTGAGTGGTATTTGGCTTTTATATATATAGATCTTAAATAATAAAAGCACTATTGTCATAATAATAAAAGATCTGTAATTATGATTTTAGTATCTTTGATCCCCCCAAACCCCTCCTAAAATTTCGAACTTTTCATACCCTTTCTTAGTGAGCACCTATGTCTCTAGAGGAAGCTACGTACGAAATTTCATTCCAATCCGTTCGGTTGTTTTGAAGAAATCGTGATTTAATAACTTTGATCCGCCAAACCCCCCTAAAATTGCGAATTTTTTGAAAAAATTTCTTAGCGAGCGCCTATGGCCCCTAGAGGAAGCCACATACCAAATTTGATTCCAAACTGTTCGGTAATTTTGGAGAAATCGTGATTTAGTCATTTTCACCCCCCAAACCCCCCTAAAATTTCCAATTTTTTAAAACCCTTTTTTAGTGAACACTTATGGCCCTAGAGGAAGCTACGTACCAAATTTCATTCCAATCCGTTCGGTAGTTTTGAAGAAATCGTGATTTAATAACTTTAATCCCCCAAACCCCCCCTAAAATTTCGAAATTTTTCATACCCTTTCTTAGTGAGCACCTATGCCCTAGAGGAAGCTAGATACCAAATTTCATTTCAATCCGTTCGGTAGTTTTTGAGAAATCGTGATGAGTGAGTCAGTCAGTGAGTGAGTGAGTGGTATTTCGCTTTTATATATATAGATTTGTGAATACAAGTTTTTGATTGAGATTTATTTTATTATTTAACTTATTTTATCACCTTTATATAAAATATACTAGGGGAAACCCCTGCGTTCTTCAACCGTTGGAACCTTCTATACACATAATCGTGTTATGTTTTCTTTATAATAAAGGTGAAGTATTAATAATAACCCCAAAGCTAAGACGGTAAATAATGTTAAATGTTCAAATCAAATTATTTCGTATATATTATAAAAGGAGTTATAATAAAGGTTAAAAGGACCAGCAAGGCTCAGGTTTATAGTTTAATAAAAACCTAACCTAAAAGTTAGAAGTACAAGTAATTCCTTCGAAGTTTAAAATCACATGTAATGGAAATTTTAGAGCAAACAGCTGTTTTATCTGTTGGTTTTATTTAATTGGTTTCTACGGTAATGAATGTAAATAAATTCAAGAAATATATCTTGGTTTATCAGTCTAGGGCTTACCTATGAATATTTTCCGACTAAATTTACACATATTGAAATGAAACATGTTTTTATCAAAATTAATTATGGCCTATGTTACTCGGGGATAGTGACGCTTTTTATTAGTAAAACAATTTTTTCAATCGGTTCAGTAGTTCCAGAGATTACCTCCTACATAAAACAAACAACATTTTTTTACCTCTTTATAATATTAGTGTAGATATGAGTTCAATAATATTGGATGCTGAAAATTAATTTAATTGAACTATTAGAGTTTATATTAATTTTATAAGCAAATTTACTGTAGAGGGTGATTCAGTAAAGCCTAGCGGGCTATGCAGATTAAGATTCTACATGCAAAAATAAGTCGAAAATGTAGAATAACATTTTTTCGATTTCGGCTTAGTTTAGCCGTAAGCCGCCATTTTGTTTTTTTTACAAAAACTCGCTGTAACTCTGGAAATAGATAAGATATCGACTTCAAATTTGGAATAAGCATTTTATATGTTACGATTAACAAGTGTACCAAACACAAAGAATTAAATTTTATAATTTACAAAATGGCGGCCGTTACAAACTTTTAACGTGGAATATCTTGAAAACCGTTAACTTTACAAAAAATGTAAAGGAAACAAAATATTTTCCTTTTTTAACGATAGACAAAATGCTTTTTTGTAGTTTCAGTAGGTCGAAGGATAACCGAGTTATCGACAAAAAACATAATTTCTTGGTAATTGTCTACAAGCGAAATACGGCTTAACTAAGCCGAAATCGAAAAAGTGTTACACTACATTTTCAACTTATTTTTGCATGTAGAATCTGATAGCTCGCTAGAAAAATAACTACACAAATTGTTCAATTTTGAAAAATTGTGGTTTTAGGCTAATTTTGGTTGTTGTAGACAATTACCAAGAAATTATGTTTTTTGTCGATAACTCGAGTACCCTTTGACCTACTGAAACTACAAAAAAAAGCATTTTGTCTGTCGTTAAAAAAAGAAAATATTTTGTTTCTTGTACATTTTTTGTAAAGTTAACGGTTTTCAAGATATTCCAAGTTAAAAATTTGTAACGGCCGCCATTTTGAAAATTATTAAAATAAATTCTTTGTGTTTGGTACACTGGTTAATCGTAACATATAAAATGCTTATTCCAAAATTGAAGTCGATATCTTATCTATTTTTAGAGTTACAGAGAGTTTTTGTAAAAAAAAACAAAATGGCGGATTACGGCTAAACTAAGCCGAAATCAAAAAAATGTTGTTTTACATTTTCGACTTATTTTTGCATGTAGAATCTGAATCTGCATAGCCCGCTACGCTTTACTGAATCACCCTGTATATCTCTTTTAAATACAATTTTATTTATAAATAATTTATTGAAAATATGACATTTTCTTTAATAAATCATATTTAATTAATCACTTCTAAGTTTTAACAAGCGACGTAAGCGACGCGAACAAATTATTTTATGTTGTACTATATTTTTACCAAACTATTTGTAAACATTGTATAATATTTGTAAGTATATTTTCCACCCGTAAGATTCATATACGTCTGCACTTGTTTCAGTCACGTACGAAATACATTTCCCTGGAGTGTTGTATCTATTTTATCTCCACATGGATAGCAAGTAGTGTTATAACGAAATATTGTTTAACGGCAGTAGCCTACTTTGTCAAAACTATTTCTAAAGGGAACGAGTGAATAGTTTTTCTAAAGAGCTGAATGCTGTACTGTCGGGTTTTTGCTATAGTAGTTATATCTAAATTTCGATTGTCACATTTAAATTGGGTTCTCAGGTATCGAAACCATAGTCGAGGAGCTGAGATGGATAGCCTTACAAGTTTCAAAAACCAAAAAGATAGAAAATGTTAAACGATTTTTTTCAGTATTTGTTAGATTATATACATATAGGCCTACAATAAACAAAAACAAACAAATGGTAAATTTTCATAAATACAATTTTCCAAGCAACTTATGTTTCGCTAGTAGGCATATTCAGGCTACTAATTGAAATAAAGCAAATATCTATATTTATAGCTAACAATACAACAGCAAGATAAGGAGTAGGAGTGATTGGATGGGCAACATTGTAATGTGACCTAGATAAACAAAGCATGGGGTAGGGGCTGTTACACAATAGTTATTAGCAGGGGATTGGGGGGGGGAGGGTTGAAATTAAGACAGATTTGTTCATTTAAGTTGGAATTTTGTTTTTCGTTACTTATCTATTGATTTCTATACACTCTAAATTATTAAGTTTTCCACATATAATATTTTAAGGGGGCGCTACCCTGTCAGCCATATTGAATCTGAATCCCATAAGAGCAATGCTACAGAATAAGTCATTTTTCCCGTTAATTTGTGGAATAAATTAAAAAAATTGGTTTCATTTTGAAGTAGGCCTACTGTGCGGATGTTGATTGCCGAATACATTTTCAAAAACTGTGTTATTGTTTCCTTAAACGTATGATATAAATAGTAAAAAAAAGTAAACTTTATTAATTTTTTACTCAGTTGCAAAAAGATATATTGCAAAAAACCTTAGCAATCAACATCCGAAATCTATTTTACTTTAAGAAAAAAAATACTGCAGATTTCGTTTTTTGACAAAAACAACACAAAAATATGCTTAATAGTGAAGGATGTTTTGGTTATTTAACATTGAAATTGGTACCCAACTTCGCCGTTTTGAATGTAGGGAGCCGAGCCAATATTTAATTCTGGATTAAAATTATTTCCAGTTTCAAGTAAATGATTATCTAAATAATTAGAATATAATTTCCCATACTTCCAGTTTCCAACAATGAATACTTAAGTATTCATTATTATACTTCATACTTAAGTATGTATTATTGTGCTTCCAGCTTCCCATACTTCCCATATGTTTCTTAATTCTAGTATTTGTGCATCACCTTATTGTGTTACATACTCACAATCTCCAAGTGCAATCTTGTACACCCCTCTATTATCTAACCTTTCCCTTTTGTATTTATTATTATCAATTAATTTACCTACATTGTTAGAACAGTAAAAATCTGGTTTATATTTACTCTTCTCTGTCATTACATTATTAATTTTATAACTGACCTTGTTGATAAATATAATCACCAAGTTCCAACGGTTCTATTTTAAATTATCTACATATTAAAGAAACCAAAATCAAAACATTATCAAACAATATATAATTAGTTATTTATTAATTAAGTAAACAAATCGAATGTACTTTCTATGTGTTTTATTATAGGTACGATACTTTGGTAACGTTTAACAAATATTTTTAAATGCAGTAGGACAGTTGTAGTGTAATTAGGAGATGGACTTAATGAACTTTTTAATGATGTATAATAGCAAGACATTTCCACCTCTGGGGACTTAATTTACTAGATTAGTTAGCCATAGCCCACTGCCTTGCTCCAACTTGGAGATATTTCACTGCAAATTAATAGGGCTACCAATATTTTCTATTAAATTGGTAACATTATAATTGTTATTATTCAATGATTTTCATGTTAATGACGGTGCCATAGACTAACCATTTTATAAAAATGTAATTGTTTAGTTTTACGAGGAAGTAATTAAGCAATACAATTACACTTAAAAAAGCCTGGACAGAATTCCTTTTTTATGGTTGATTTTATTTTTTGTTATTTTAGAAAAGATGGTCACCGAAAAACATGATTGATTGATCGGTTGTTTTTTATAAAAATTGTATATGCTATTTTTTTAAAAGTAACTATTGTATATATTGTATATATGGCCTGATTGTATATATGGAATTCAAAGTACTTAGCTTCGGAGCCACTAATAAAATTGCTGACCTAATAATAGATTTAATAATTCTTAGTAATAAAAGCTCGTCGTCGTTTGTAAAGTCGTAACAGTAAACAGTCAGCTGTTTCGTCGTTTTAATTACCGACCGTAAATCTACCATTTTCAGATCGACGATGCTTAAGTAGCTATATAACTTGCAGTGGGGGACTGTTTTACAATTGATTATTGTGTGTGTATTATAGATTATTTCAAGCGTTGAACAATTTCTACTACTATTAATTATGATACAGTAAACTATTACTTTATTTGTGAAAAATTTTCACCCCTTACGTAACTTGTGCTACTATTGCGGGTCTACCAAATTAGCTTCTAGGTCCTGTGTCAATGATGAGGTGATCTACTATGCTCACAAATCGTTTACTGTGTCCGCTTGCTGCTTATGGAATCCACTCCCGGAAGCAATAAAGTTGGGAGAAGGCCGAGTCCGGTTTTAAACAAACCCTGAAATCTTACTTTATAAATAAAATCGAAGAAGCATTCTTGTCGTGAGGTGAAAAGATTACAGATTTGTATGAATGGGTGTATGAATGTTTGTAAGAAAGATTACATGTATTAATTTTTAAAGGAGTTTTAATTGATTAGTTTTAATATTGTTTAATGTGAAATTTGTAAATTTGAGAAAGTATAGTGATCGCAAAAAAATCGTGTTGAGTTTTTTGTGGAAATATCCGTTTTGGGACCCCCTGAGTCCAAAAAAGTGGTTTTTACAAAATTTCTGTCTATATGCCTGTATTTCTATGTATGTCTGTATGTATATAGGCCTATACAAAGCTAGAGCGAAAACTATTCGATCGATTTCAAACAAATTTGCACCAGACATGTCAAGTAGGCCTGTAGATAGATGCACGAAAAACGGTTTTGAACATTTTTGAAAAACAACCCCAAAAAAAATCTGTTATTATTTCTTTTTATAAAAAAAAAATAGTGTGCTTAAGACCACACGTTGGAAGTGATAACTTCTATGACCAATTTATATTTTTTTGTCCGTACTAATATTAGAGGAGGAGGAATAAGGATAAAATAATTTAAAACATTAATGACTTTGCTGACTTTGGTATTTAATATACATATAACACAAATATCATATATATATATACATACATACTATATCTCGAGCGGTGACGGTCGCGAGTTTGATGCTTTT
>JAGFPH010003517.1:135212-148513 GCA_018207615.1 Philaenus spumarius
CTCTCCCAATAAGAAGTGCTATGTAGTATATTCGCGTTGCGTACATACATATATATATATATATATATATAATACATACTATATCTCGAGTGGTAACGGTCGCGAATTCAATGCTTTTTCCCCAAGCAAAAAGTGCCCAACGCCGCTAAAGAAGTTTTCACTTCAAAAAACGGCTCTAACTATTTTGATAAAATTTGGCTTATTTGTAGCCTTTAATGTACCCTACTATATGCAAAAACAGCATATTTCTAAAAATTCTCGTTTAGCTAATAATAATAACTGTTTTTTTGACGGTTTTTATGGCCATAAAGGGGGTTGTTTTACAATAATTTTCAAAACCTTTTTTCGTGCATCTCTACAGGCCTAATTGACGTGTTTGGTGCAAATTTGTTCGAAATCGATCGAATAGTTTTCTTTTTAGATAATAATAATTTTTATTAGTTAATCTCCTATTTTAATAAATCACCTCTCCTACCCCACCTACAATTATGAAGTCACAATGAATCTGTTTAATAATTTAAATATGTTTGTGAGAAAGGATGTGCCAGTTCCTGGTACCGTTTATTTAATTAGTTACTATTATTTATTGTATATTGTTTTGTGTTTTATAAAAATCTAATATTGTAAATTGTTTATAATATTTTACAAATAAATTTAATGATAGATGTTTATGTAATCGGTTAGATGGAAGAGAGGACTCAAGTTCTATCCTCGCCTTAAATAAAGTCAATTCAATTCAATGGTTTATAAATGTCTAGAGAGCACATATTAATTTAAAGAAATGAAAAATATCTGGCAAACATAAAGCTACTGAAATTATATGAACTACTTATCAATTAAACAGTGAAAGGAACTATTTAAAAAAATATTTTGTTTATAAATTGCACAACAGTGGAGAAATATTGAATGCCTTCTCTTTGTTTTTGTTTGAAACTTTAATTAAAATACTCCCATTTTACAATAGTGACTGCCATGTTGACAAAACAAGTTTAGTGAAAGAAATAATTTAAATATTTTATCGGTCACCTAATTACAAATTTAAAAGTAGTAGACTAAGAAAAATCTATCTGCGACGTTACAAAAAAATGCATAGGCCTACAATTAAAAATTGGCCCTTAGTAAAGCCGTTTATGGATAATAATGTAGCCTAAATATATATTTTTTTAACTAAAGCCTAAATTGTAATTTTAATTGCCAATAAACAAGAGTTTTTTACGCTATTGAAGAAAGTTATTTTGTAACCGTTGATGAACTTCTAATATTTATGTAAGTTACCGTAACATCAAGTACGAAAATTACAGTTGGATCATTTTGGATCATTTGGCATAACGTATTAAAACTTTTAAATGAAAATGCAGACTTTCCAATAACTATACTAAGGTTTGCTATTGAGTGTAACGTTATTTAATTAGTCATACAGTTGTTATTAAAATAAAAAGTAAAGTTCTGTATAGCCTCACAGAAATCTGAATCGTTCAATCTTCGGCAACGTTTTTTTATTCTTGAGGAAATGAGGCCAATGTTCATGTTACAGATGGTTAGTTTTTAAGACATTTTATTTCCGACTGGCTTCAAGTCCATTAAAGATATCCCTTTTGAGTGATTATTTTAATGAAATTCCTCTGTTAAGTAAGTTTAATTTCTTTAACTTAGATAAGGTTTTAAAGTTATTTGCTAAAATACAGAATGATTTTGTTAAAGATGTTTTTGTATCAGGTAGAGTTGAATTTAAGTTTTATTTTTTAATTAAAAATTGAAAACTAAGTTTTCACATTGTTTAAATAAATCTAGACGTTATATGGTTTTTAAAACCTTAAGAGATAACTCAATTAACAAATTCCAGGATCGCTTAGATCTGGCGAAACCTACTTATTACTATCCTCGTTTTAGATTGTAAAACATAGTCTCTTATATTTTATTACGGCAGAAGTTACTCTCTTTTACCCAATTACTGTAGTAGTAATGATAGGCTAGGCCAGAAACGAACTGATATTCAACACATTTAGGAGTGTTATGTGCGATAGTTGATCTTCAATTTAAGATAGTCGAAAAATGCTCAACAATAGGAGGAGCGCGTATACACTGTAAACGTAGGCCTACTATTTGCTACTGTCAGTGCTCTCACCTCACCTACAGTCTGATTTAAATTAGAACCGTTCTTGGTGGCGAGCGGTAGACAGAGTGGAGGGGCCGCGCTGTTGCCAAATCTACGCATCGTTGTACTGCCAACGAACGAACTTATCATATGGTTACTATGACAACCGCTGGGACGGTAATCGGTGGTTGGCTCTTGGAGTAGGAAGCCCTTATCGCTCACCCTCCCCGCCAAGACTGTTCTACTTTAAATCAAAACTATAGTGGTCAGCTCGGAACTGGAGTGAGCCCAGATGCAGTGCGTCACACTTAAATACAGAATAATTTAAGTTTGAATATATATGAAAAGTTAGTTATAACGTTTAATTTTACAAATCTTAGAATGGTACTGCAAACGGTAAACTTTTAACAAAATGTTATACCTGTGGCGTTTTGCCAAGGATCTCACTTCTGTCACAAATTTTATTGTGACATTAGGCCTCCAGTTGTGTACTTGGTCCTCTTCAACTCCGGAGCTGTCAGGATGGCCTCCGAGTTGAAAAGTTTGCGCGAATGTCCGCGGGAAAAGAAAGGCTTTCTTTCTAATTACCGTATTTTATATTAACGGTACATTTCTTCTATTACACAAATTCTACTGGTTCTTTATGGTTACACCAATTTAATCGCCGAAAAGGGTAAAGAAAGGAGCCACACACGCGGTCTCTTTGGGGGAAGGCTCGCTGACTAGACCGCTTGTGGTTCCTTTCCGTACCCTTTTCGTCGATTAAAATGGTGTAGGCCCTACATATAAACAGCCAGTAGGATTTGTGTTTGCTTAATAGAAGAAATGTACTTATATATAAAATACCGTTTGTAGAAAAGAAAGCTTTTCTTTTCCCGCGGACCTTCGCGCCATTTTTTCAACTTGAAGGCCATCCTGACATTTCCTGAGTTGAAGAGGACCAAGGACACAAGCGGAGGCCCAGTGTCACATACCCGTTATTCAATAATATTATATTGATAGTTTTTATGGTACATCATTAGACTATTTTCTTTCCTATATTACCAATGAAATCTCTAGATAATCTTCATGAATTGTTTTACCGTATTCTTACTTCAGTAGCAAATGATTTCCTATTTGTAGTTTCTTAATGCGGACTATAATAATAATAATAATAATAGTAATAATAATAATAATAATAATAATAATAATAATAAAAAGTGTTTTATTTGAGACATAATTACATTTTTTTAAATTCCGCTCCAATTAACACTCATTCAGCTATGGTCCGTAGAGCTGGGTTGACACTCTTAATGAACTACACACTTATACAAACATAGTCTAACTAAAAAATTCAAACATGAATTACAAAAAAATAACAAAATAACAAAGAATATAATTAAGTTTATGAGGACTATATAAAATATACTTACCTTTTTACATGTATCAAGTTTTAGTGTTGCAATTTAAACAATATTATTCTGTGTTTAAATGTTAGTTTCTATCTACTGATTCTAGGTATTATATACATCATGAATCGGAAACGCGTATGCAAAACAAGTACGTATTGTATTCCTAATACGTACGTCTAATGAATATAAATGACACAACATCGAATTCCATTTTAGTGATTGAAAATTATTTGTTTCCCTTACTAGAATGATTGATCTTCATTAGACCAGAATTATCATCTAACACTGACATATTTTTACACTGATCATATTTTGTGCAACAGTTGTAGCCTACAATTTCACCTAAATACAATAATAAACGTTTACATAATTTATCAATTCTACAAATAAAAGGTAAATGCTGCACATTCAGGAAAACCTAGTGATGAGTATCCATTTAATTAAAGCCTTGCGTATGGATTTATTTACATTTCGTAACTCTTATGCAAACAGTTCCAGTATAAGTTGGAATGATAATACTTTTACAGAACTAATGAACATATTAATTACATTGCACTAGTTCATACTATAACAGTTTATCAACAGTTTTTCCTTGAAACTAAAATTCCACCTCACCTGTCCCACTGAACATTTACCTGTCTCTCAGGGCACACTTCAACACAGAGCTACAACTGTACGTTCTGCTTTATCCCCAATTATTTTTATAACAAAAAGTTAGATTTATTGACCCATAAAATGTCTGAAAGTTTTAAGCCGCCATATTAATCAACCGATAATTTACGTACAGGTTTCCAGACTTTTGCCTCACTCTGTATAAAAATAGAACACATTTTATTTGATAAAATAATATAGACCAAACTAATCACAATAATGAATAACTTGAAGTACTTCATTACGTGTTATACTCCTATATGGAAGTGCGTCAACACGATTAAATTAACTGGGAAATTTGAATTACGTCGTAACAATTCAGGTTTAATCGAAATAAACTTCAAAATTACCCAGCAAAATGTATTACACAAATTATTTCAATTCATTTGGTGAAAAACTCTTTAATCGATTATTAGTATTACAATGTAACTCTGTTCATAAAATTGTTTTAGTGGTACGAATAAATTAATCTTCTAATAAAATAATAGTCTTGTATAGTCTGTACAAACAGCCAAGCGTTCTAAGCCATAAAATCGACCCTCGCTTCCACACGCGCAGACACACTCACGCGGCCTACCTGCTTAATGGTTCTCACCAACTAGCCCTTGTGCTAAATGCGGTGTCATTTCTGTTTCTTGTATAACTATATTTAATAAACATATTAAAAATCTTTATGCTTTAAAAACATTTTATGAAATCTGTATGGATTGAATTTGCAAAATGACTTATTTCTTGTGCCTAATATATTTCTAAATATTAAAATAATGTATAACTATTAATTACGTGATACGCATTTGATGGTTTTTTATTTTGGTCCTAAATCAGTTTCCCGTATAAGCATACCTTATTGCAAATATTTTGAGTTCAACTACAAGAGAGGTTATAGAGAATGTAAAGACGGAATTGGCGGTAGTTAATTAAGTTTAGTGTAATGTTTTCTGATCTTGAGCCTTTTTTGTATGTGTGGTCATTTAGTGCATCAGTTTATTTGTCCACAGGATTATACTAGGACATGGGAATTAAGTTATATTTACAACGTAAACACCAATTAAAAAAACACTATCAAGATTGTACATCGAATTAGTTTTATCAAGAGTAAGCCGTAAAGCAAAAACAGTCAATGTTTAGGATTTTTAATTGGAAACCAGCCTCTTCTATACGAATGGAGTAACTATAAATAACAATAAAACTGATAAATACTTTGGACTATGTATAAATAGTAAAATTATGATTAGTGTATTATACAAATTTATCTATTAAAAACAAAGGGCTGAGATGCCAAGGGGTATAAGTGTAGTGAAGTTAGTTTTGAGAAAACTCAGTTTAAAGTTAAACTGTTATAATCAAATCCAGGTAAAACCAGGCGTTCCGGTACTGCTTTTTAATAATTTGTTTTTACGTGTTGTTTGAATGTTGCACTGGATCATCCACTCTATCAATCCCACTCATTCAACGCTCGGTTTAGAATTTTACGTTCGCCAATCGTCAATCGAGAAAGCTTGCTATCCATCCTTACATTAAAGTACGTTGTGACTATGCGAGCCAACTGTAAAGTCTCCCACATTGTCTCTCAGCTCGGAATATTTGTTATAATTCCAAGAGGATTATTAGATCCTTTTTTGTGTAAAAAGAAATGTCCAACTTGGGAAGACTAGACCAGGGCTATAGAATACAAGGGCTGGACCACTCCTTTGATGTTGACGCTCGCCGACTGTTCCAACCTCTCGCCCCTCTCCTATGTGACGTCACACTGGTACCAGACATGCTGCGTAAGCACGGTTCGCCTTAGCTCTCACATGTTATTTGACATAACGTTGCAGATGATGATTCTTTAAAAACTTATGCAATACACACAATCCCCTAAATTATATGTTTACCAAGTTTGGTGAATATTAAGTAATTATTTTGTTCAGTACAAGTGTTTAAAGAAGGTATATAATTCCGCGGGATTTTCGCCTTTTGGCGCATATTTAAGACTAATTTTCTCGAAGAGGCATTCCACGAATTTCTAAAAAAATTACTCAATACACACAATCACCTAAGTTATATGCTTAGCGAGTTTGGTTAATATTGAGCAATTATTTTGCTCAGTACACTTTTTTAAAGAAGGTATATAATTCCGCGAGATTTTCCCCTTTTGACGCATATTTAAGGCTAATTTTCTCGAAGAGGCATTCCACGAATTTATTAAAAAATACTCAATACAAACTATCACCTAAGTTATATGTTTAGCGAGTTTGGTTAATATTGAGCAATTATTTTGCTCAGTACACGTTTTTAAAGAAGGTATATAATTCCGCGAGATTTTCCCCTTTTGACGCATATTCAATGCTAATTTTCTCGAAGAGGCATTCCATGAATTTCTTAAAAAAATTATACAACACACACAATCACCTATATTATATGTTTAGCAAGGTATTTATTTATTTAATGTTACGTTGCAGACGAGATTACTTTATGAAATGTTAGCAAGATTATTAAGTAATATTGTCTGCAGCTTTACTTGAATATTCCAAGAAACACCTTTACTGACAAAATACATTAAAACAAACATTTTCAGGACGATGAGATATAAATAAATACATATATAATATATAAATAATAATAAGATTTAAACTTAGAGTACCGGTAATTATTGATAACTCAAAATTTAAAAACAACAAATTTTAAGTAGGCTAATCAGCTTCAAATTAAAATAGACATTAAAAAATATTATTTATTTAATGTAAAAGTTGCAAGCAAGATTTCTTTATGTTAAAAAGTTACCAAAGGTCCTCAAGTAATTTCTTCTGCAGCTTTAAGTTAAAATGTTTAAAAAAATCTTTACTAGCAAAATGCACTTAAAATTTTAGAATAATTAGATATAATATACAAATAATTATAATCAAATTTAAACCTAGAGTAATAAATTATTGATGAAGAAAATAAAACATAATTTTAAGTTAAACTTCTAGACTAAATTAAATTGCACATTGTCAATTTAAATTTAAATACGTAGTTCAATTGTATAAATTCAGCTATTAAATTAACTATTCCCTAAGGCCTAGGGAAGAAAAATTTCTATAAAGCAGTTTTATTTTTTTTTAAATTATTTTATGTCAGTAGTAATTATTATGTCATGTGCATGTCTGCGTATAAGCTACTCATTATGTCAAGTATTTATAACTTTTATGTGTTTTATTTTATACGTGTTTTATTAAACTGCAGTATGACACTCAAGTTTTGGTGGTTTATTTTAATAAATACAATTATTTTCAATTATGTGACACATTTTGTTCAATTTCGTATTTAATTTTCAGAAATGTTTCATAGAATCAAATTAAAAGTATGCTAACATTATAAGTATACTACTTCGGTTTATGACCTACGAATTAGTTAGTTTTATTGTAACCCTGTTTCTTCTTACATCTTTAGACTAATTGTTTACAGCGTACTTATTGCTTTGTGTAGTGTCAATACTAAAACTAAAGAAGAGCGCATCATAAAAATGTTACAGCTTTGCTAAGAAATTGAAATTTTGTAGCAGAGAATACTTATGAGAAGCGGTGGGAATGGAGCAGGAGTTACCACCGTGACGTCATCACAGTGGCAGTGCCGGGAACGCTTTCCTTGGCGGACTGGTCTAGCCCTTGTATTCTATAGCCCTGAGACTAGACACCTTTGTGCCAGTCTCGCGCGGCACGCCTTTGATGTTCGGCTAGCGCTGCGAACGACTACAAATAAGAGACCGATGATTCAGAGGCCGACCATCGATTCTTAAACTTTTATATTATTAAGCTTTTCAGCATGAAGAGATTATTGTAATCAAAATAAGGCCAAATAATAAAAGGTCATAATATAATTTGTACCACATTTAGTGATTAATACCATTGAAGAAACAACACTGTGTTGTTTCTTCAATGTTAATACTCATCGAATAACTCATTTCATTTCAAGATTATTTAATTGAAAAATAAATCTAAATGAAAGCACAACACGCAATACATACAAATAATGGCTGTAAACTGAGAAACGCCGTCACAAATACAAGGTCAAAAGGTGTCCCGAAAGAGGAAAATATTTAAACGTAGGTATCTGAACACCGGTCGCACGGCGGCGATTTAGTGACTGTACTCAGCGACTGGCGACTGCACGCGGTACATGCTACATTGTAGCATACATCTCTTATTTGTACATCTCGCGAACTGCTAAAAAATGGCTGGTCAGCTAGAATAATTCAGTAACAAGCGTCTGTGTTGTGTTCTCGTGATAAGCTTGCTTGTGTTTAATTGTTTTTGTATAAGAAAAGTCTTTCTTGATATACATAAAATGTATTATTTAGTCTTGTACTGTGGATTAAAATTTCTGATAAAGGATATTGATTAAATAAGAGACATTTTCCAAGTTTTTGCTTAAAATATTATGTCTCTCTAAAATTTGGTATGTGATGTATACAAGTACAAAAATAGTTACAAAATACAAAGTATAGATGTGCAGGGCCTACTTTTCTTATAAAAGTAAGCATATTATCTGCATCCTTAAATTCAATAAAGATATGTAATACAGGGGTTTTAGAAGTGAACATTTCACTTCCCAGACTGTCACTTTCGTTTAATTCTGACAGCGTTCCGGTTCTGGAAAAAATTACGAGTAAACCCCTGGGTAAAACCACTAAAACTAGTATATTTTTAATTGCTAGGTTCTAGACGAAGATAATAACAAAGATTAATTTGATTTTCATCCTCTTATTCTTTGTTATCAGCAATATTTGATAAAATATGTCAGTTGTACCTCTGGGCTGTTGCGCACAAGTGAGCTTGACACTGAACCATTGAAGAAACAAGTGTTGTTTCTTCAATGACTGAACTCTTTGAGAAGCGGCCGACTCACAGTGCATTGCACGCCAACAATATACAATACATTGCGTGCTTCGAACGCAAACACCCGTATTGGGAGTATTTTTAATACACAGTGCATTGCGTGCTTCGCACTCCAACCCTGTTTGGGCGTATTTTCAATACACAATGCATTGCGTGCTTCGCATGCCAACCCCCGTATTCCGAGAATTGTACCCCGTGAGAAAAATGTCACTTGTACCCCTTGGCTTCTAATCTCAGCCCTTCAAATGTATAATGAATTAAAATAAACTATATATATATTTTTTAATTAAAATGAAAACGTCTCTTTACTGTTTGAATTTCTGGTTAATTAGTGTATTAGATATACAGTTACGTATACTTTGAAATTATTTCAAACGTTTCTGTTTATGAAATAACTACAGTCAATAATAACACAATATAAGTTATTACTTTATGTAGTAGAAGGTCTTTTATTTGTGCTTTTATTTTTCATACGATTTTTACAGTTTAATAAATTATAAATTTCAGAAATTAACTATACAAATGGAATGTTTTATTAAAAAATGATGTCAGTATATACGCTCAATTATATCGTTCATTTGATCAATCAGCTTTAGTGAAGCAATCATTGCAAAAATTGTACGTTAAAGCTATTTGACAATATTTTTCAATTTCATTGAATTTAAAAATCCCTCGGGACTTTGTGACATTTGGATATAAAGGGCACATATATGGTATATTGTAGGACACTACAATATTGAACTATTTAACCGAAATAAATTGTAAAAAGTTTAACATGAACTAATGTTTTAGTCAACCTAAAGTTTTCAGAATATCACCTGATTTCCTATTTCTATGGTAAATAATTTGTTATTAATTAATAGCATTAAAGCAAATCACCAACTGAAAAACCAATTAGAAATGTATATATATTTCGGTACATTTATTTACCCACTAAACCTAAATATATAATGTAATCTCAGCTGTTGATTTGTTTTAAAAATACTTAATAATTTAATTAAATAATCATAACACTTTTGTTAAGCATTAAAGTTATATGCAACAGCCGCTATTCATTAAATTTATACCAAGGCAATCACGAAACGGTGATATCGTAAACTATATAAACAGTCGAATATCGCTGCTAAGACAATAAATATTTCAAATATAACCCCTTTCCTTTTATTACATTTCATTTACTGCCATTTGCCTACATGATTTTATGGCGGTGTATATTATGGGCAACGTTATTCTCCCATTGTTAAAGTGTTCACAATCGGGATCAGTACAGGTAGACTGATTGTTGAAATCACCTGTAAAGGTGTCTGATATATGTTGTATATATACAGGATGTTTCAAAAGTATGTGAACGGTGTTCTATTTTTGCAACCATTGCAGATTACGCACCAAAACTTGGTGCTTCTTTTCTCTACCGTAAAAGCTAATTGCTGAAACAAGTATATTTTTTTTGCTGCTGGACGTCCCGCAGGGAGTTGGAGTAAAATCTTAAATAGGAGCATGGGTCGAGTTGTACATCAAATTAAATATGTATATAAGGAGAAAACAATGCTGCAAATCAGAGATCAAAAGGTTCACCATACACAAAATGACGGCCGTTTACCCTGGAACCGGCAGAAGGCCATGCATGACCTTCTCTCAGGCGCAGAACGCAACAATTTCACACATTTGCGAAAATTTGCATATATTTGCATAATCGACAATTTAACCCACTTAGAATCATCCAATCGTTATAAAACTGGCACCATTGGAAAGGAAATTAATTAAACTTTAATTTTTGTATTTACAACTTTTTCGTAAAACGTATATTTACATACGTAATCATCGTTTTAAAATATGCACATCGGTCTACAGTTCTTTCCGTGCGCGAATCTCCATACAATTGTACTGTTATTTTCCACTTCTTCAACGTTTAAGACCATCTAAACTAATATTTCTTTGGCAATTATAACGATACCATTGGATTCGTCAAGATTTTATCTTTCTGTTGGTGTCTTCCAATCAGATGTCACTATAACATTAGTAATTTTCGTAACAATTACTGTAAACCCTTGCGATTGGACGTTTCTCAACCAATGAAACAGCCCATTTTGTCAACGGATATTGTGAAGACACCGCCTTATGTTTTGACAGATTTCTTTACACCATTTTGTAGAGCAAAGTCTGAAGTTTCGAACAGTGGGAAGTAATCGAGAAATAACCGGTTTTTTTGTTCGTCTAGACAGCAGTGGAAAGTACATAATTAGGGCATTCTGGTGAGAACGCCTAGCGCGTGGGTTCTAACGGTGTTTATATGACGCAGCTGCCCGTAGCATATCGACTGCAAACTCTTCATGTCATTTTGTTATTCAAATAAATATAACTCAAACACTTTTGTGAACTAAGGAAAGACAAGTATACCGTTCTTTTCTTTGATTTATCCTCTACACTTTGTTATAATAATATTACATTTTTGGGCAAAGCATATATTAGTAAATGACGTTACAATCTAGGCCTAGGTTTGTTACCAGTCGTGTACTTGGAACATAAAAACTGTTTTTTTCAAAATAAAAAATTGGAAATTGATAAATGTTTTTATACAGTTCTATTTAGAACTAAATTACGAAACTTTTTTACATTTATGAAAAAAATTACAAAAAATGTTTACTACTTGTAGGCCTAAAGTTGAACTTTTTCCTTTCGTTACTGAACATTTTTTGTTTCTTGAGCTAATAACTTTTACAATTTCAAAATGAACAAATTTTTAGTGGCATATTTGAATTCTTTGAAGTTTCTTCTACAAAAAAGCTACTGAACACTTTTGGATTGGGGTTCATTTACTATTTTTGGCGAATTTTTAAAAATATGCTTGCAAAACCCTAAAAACGGGCTGGCCAATTTTAGCTTTAACCATGCCGCTTCTAGGGAAAGTAACAATATTGGTCATTTTGAAAATAACTTAATTTTGCTTATTGTTATTTGCTTTAAAAGCAAAATTCCGACAACACACTCTAGAAATACCTGTTGAAAAGCCACAGAGCGTTATGAGTAGCTGCTATACTCGCCTAGCTCAATTCAAAACTGCGGCCAAAACAGTTTAAGCATTTATTGTAAAAAGGTGAGCTGTTTTGAAAGTTTATTTGTAATTGTTATTTTTTAAACATGTGGTAAAAACGTATAATTTGAAATAAAAATTGTTCTCTATCCTCCTCGTAGACCGTTCCTGATGAAGGTGATAAGTCACAAACTATCCACAAAAACTGGTCCTACTGCTAGTGTGGATTGTCAGAGATTTGCTTTTAAATGCCAATAAGTAAAATTAAGCCATTTTCAAAAAGCTTACAAAATATTGTAACTTTAAACGGTCACCATTTTGTGTAGGGTGAACCTTTTGATGTCTGATTTGTGGCATTGTGTTCTAATAAGATATACCTTTAATCTATATATATACAAAAGCGAAATACCACTCACTCAATCACTCAATCACTGACTCACTCATAACGATTTCTCAAAAACTACTGAACGGATTGAAATGAAATTTGATATGTAGTTTCCTCTAGGGCCATACGTGCTCAATAAGAAAGGGTTGGAAAAAATTCGAAATTTTATGGGGGTTTGGGGGGGATCAAATTTATTAAAGAACGATTTCTTCAAAACTACCGAACGGATTGGAATTAAGGCTCGGCTCTCCACATTTAAAACTACGATATTGGGTACCAATTTCAATGTTAAATAACCAAAACATACCTTCACTATTAAGCATATTTTTGTGCTGTTTTTGTTAAAAAACGAAAGCTGTATTTTTTTCCTTAAAGTAAAATAGATTGTGGGTGTTGATTGCTAAGGATTTTTGCAATATGTCTTTTTGCAACTGAGTAAAAAATTTATAAAATTTACTATTTTTTACTATTTATATCATACGTTTATGAAAACAATAAAACGGTTTCTGAAAATGTATTCGGCAATCAACATCCGCATATGACAGTACTTCAAAATGAAACCAAATTTTTAAATTTATTCCACTAATTAACGGAAAAAAAATGACTTATTCTGTAGCATTGCTCTTATGGGAATAAGATTCAATATGGCGGGCAGGGAAGCGCCAACTTAAATTTGGTATGTAGCTTCTTCTAGGGCCATAGGAGCTTACTAAGAAAGGGTTTGAAAAAATTCAAAATTTTAAAGGTGGTTTGGGGGGATCAAAATTATTAAATCACGATTTCTTCAAAACTACCGAACGGATTGGAATTAAATTTGGTATGTAGCTTCCTCTAGGACTATAAGTGTTCTCTAAAAAAGGGTTTTAAAAAATTGGAAATTTTAGGGGGG
>JAGFPH010003518.1:11536-79709 GCA_018207615.1 Philaenus spumarius
AAAATTTTGTTTTCCTGGTTTTTTTTTAGTTAATGTATACATACATAAATACCTTAGTGAAATTATGAAAACGGCACCAGCCGGAGACCAAATATCTATTCATAAAACGTCAGCTTGGAAGCGAGCCAACTACAGTTTGCTTTACTTTCACCCTCCTACCCTCACACCTCAGACAAGATTAGATGTTTGGTCTCCCTAGCCGAGATTCGAATCCGGTATCTTCTAATTAGGAAGACGTTACGTTATCCACTTGGCTAAGGCTTGATTAAGGAAAACTGACAAATTAAAAATATTTCAGTTACTTTCTATCGGTATAAATATTACTTATAAAATAAAAGACAGTTTATCAGCATCAGCACCATCTAGGAGCGGTTATAACAAGTTTTCTCGGTTCTTATAAGTTAGTCTGTAAAGTTTGTGTTTGTGAGAGGTTTATAAGTGATAAAAGTCTACAAGTGGTAATGAAAGAAAAGCTAGAAAACTAAAGAGGTTACAGAAAATTAAATTAGAAGACCAGTATGAAGTTTAGCCCCAATATGTAAGTTTATTTTAGTTTACCTTATATATGTGTGAGAATGAAACATTCTGTTTGCTTTCTTGTGTAAATGAAGGCTTCTTTTAACACACGTTTTAATTGCAACCATTTCCTTCTTGTAAACGCTAATTATTAAGGTTTGGTTGCCTTAAAAAACTTAAATACATAAAGAGACCCCGCTTGGCAGTACATAGTTGGTAGGTCCTCGCTTTTATGTTATTTAACACATGATGGAAGAGACAGATCCACATACAAACAGGTTTGAGAGTGGGGCTCTCGCCTATACGGTGTTAGTGTTAAGTTATTCGCTGACCTTCTTCCAATGTTACAGTGGTTGGAAGAAAGATGTGGCTGTGTGAATATTTCCTCGTGGCTGAATTTCAACAATCAAAAACACTGTTGTTATAGAAATAGATAAATAGCGACAATTAGCAGTTTATCTATTGTTACAGTTTATCAATTTAAAAACATTTAATATTTGAATATATATTTATAATATTATAATTATAAGTCGACCACGCAGCTGAACCTATGACGTGAGTATGCACCCCTCCGTCGACCTTGTAAGACTAGCTTCCCCATTGTAAAACCTCCTCGTGGATTTGAACTAACTAATTGTATGCCATTTAACATTTTGACGATTTCGGGGGAACCAGCGAGCTATAATGACGTGTAAAAACACAATGTGATAAATAATGTGTATTATATTTATTGTTTTACTTGAAACCACAAAAAGTTTCATTCTTGTACGAAAAATCTTAAAAAAATTATTTCCGATAGAAAAAAGTACTTCCGGTTTTTTTATGTTTTGGCTAACGAACTCTTACGAGGCACAGAAAACCCATCAATATAAAGGAATTTTTTACTGAAAATGTATGGTTTTAGTTAAAACCTTTAATTCAAATTAGTATTAGTTTTGGCGATTTTGTTGTTTAAATAGGACATTTGAATATTTCCTATTATATTTTTATAAATATGTCCGACAGATAGACACAATTGCACGTCGCGTCGTAGTTGTAAGTAGGAGGCGGGGGGGGGGGGGAATTAAGTTGGTTTTAATTTGTTAAACTTATAAATAAAACACTGCATTACCAGTGGTTGAAATGCGCAAAACAGTGGTTTTCGTGCGGGTGAACCGCGCAAAGCAAAGGTTTGTGCGCTTTTGATTATAGGGGACCGATCCACGAACATACGACTCAGTCAATGAGGCCCAGTGTGTAAGGAAATGCAGTAGATTTAAAAAAGAACGCGACAAGAAATCTTTATTCCAAATGTGTTAACTAAATGTCAAAAACCACACGCTCAGTACGATCTAGCCAGAATTTAATCTGTAGCAAGTCATATAGTACCATTCCATTTACAGGACTTACACTTGACACATCGGTTAGAAAGTGTTGTATGGTGTTGATGATTGTTGGGCAATCACGAACCTCATCGTATGATTTGTAAACTGGTACAACTGAGAACCTGTCATAAACCATTAAAGGAAGAAGCAAGGTCTCGTGGAAAACAGATTAAATACTTACAAAACAGTGGTGTGCGCGGGGCCTTTCCCTATACGTTGTTAGTGTTAAGTTTTCAACTGGCTTTCTTTCAACGTACAGTGGTTGGAAGAAAAATGTGAGCTGTGAGAATATTTGTTATTGACTGAATTTCAACAATCAAAAACACTGTTGTTATAGAAATAGATAAATAGTGGAAATTAGTATCTATTTATATCTATTATATCTATTATCAATTGTTTATCTATTTATACAATTTATCAATTTTAAATACATTTAATGTTTTAATATATATTTACATAATAATAATAATAAGGCGACCACGCAGCTGAATCTATGAAGTAAGTATGCATCTCGACCGTTGGCCTCGTAAGACAAGCTTCCCCACTATAAAACCCCCTCGTGGATTTGAACAAACTAATTTTATGTTATTTACGGACCTTTAAACCAAGCCCCATTTCAATATTCGAATCCTACATTTTTTTAAAATATAAAATTTTGTTTTCCTGTTTTTTTTTTTTTAGTTAATGTATACATACATAAATACCTTAGTGAAATTATGAAAACGGCACCAGCTGGAGACCAAATATCTATTCATAAAACGTCAGCTTGGAAGCGAGCCAACTACAATTTGCTTCACTTTCACCCTCTTACCCTTAAAAATCATACATGATTAGAAATCTGGTCTCCCTATTCGAGATTCGAATCCGGTATCTTCTAATCAGGAAGATGTTACGGTATCCACTTGGCTAAGGCTTGATTAAAGAAAACTGACAAATTAACAATATTTCAGTTACTTTCTATCGGTATAAATGTTACTTATAAAATAAAAGATAGTTTATCAGCACCATCTAGGAGCGGTTATAACTAGTTTTCTCGGTTCTTATAAGTTAGTCTGTAAAGTTTGTGTTCGTGAGAAGTATATAAGTGATAAAAGTCTACAAGTGGTAATGAAAGAAAAGCTAGAAAACTGAAGAGGTTACAGAAAATTAAATTAGAAGACCAGTATGAAGTTCGGCCCCAATATGTAAGTTTATTTTAGTTTACCCTATATATGTGTGAGAATGAAACATTCTGTTTGCTTTCTTGTGTAAATGAAGGCTTCTTTTAACACACGTTTTAATTGCATCCATTTCCTTCTTGTAAACGCTAATTATTAAGGTTTGGTTGACTTAAAAAGACCACGCTTGACCGTACAGAGTTCCTCGAATATACGTTATTAGTGTTAGGTTTTCAGCTGGCCTTCTTCCAATGTCACAGTGGTTGAAAGAAAGATGTGACCTGTGTGAAAGTTCGCCCTTGACTAAATTTCAACAATCAAAAGCACTGTTGTTATAGAAATAGATAAATTTTGACAATTATCAGTTTATCAATTGTTACAATTTATCAATTTTATATACATAGAATGGTTTAACATATATTTACATTATAATAATAATAAAATGACCTCGCAGCTGAACCTATGACGTAAGTATGCATCTCGACCGTCGGGATCATAAGACTGGCTTATTATTGATGTTTGGTTTGCATATGTTACCATCCAAAAGTAAAAACTATGTGGAATGCGTATTGGGCTCAAAATATGGATGGCACATACAGAAAGTTTATAAAAGGAAAATACACCAGATACAAGTCTTACGTTAATATCGAAGTCTAGATATCTGAAATGTTCCTTGACAGGTTATTGAATAAATACAATTAATGTACACATTTTATAACAATAACTTTAGTTTATTTAAAAAAATTGATATGCCCTTAATTATAAAAAGATGAATGACATAGGCCCCAAAAATATGTTAACAGATGTTTTATTTAATTCACTCCCTTACAAGAAAAATCAAAGAAAACCCCACCCTGTATTTAATTATATTATTTAATTAAAGACGTATTTAAAAAAAAAACAACAAAGAAAGTTTGTTTATGGTACATATAGTCTTAAACTCTATTTCATACAAAAGTACTTACAAAATAAATTGGTATATTATAAGTTGGCCAACGTTTATAAAAAAAAAATATATGCGTATTGTATGTAATAAAAAAAAAATGCAATTCCAAAAGGTATAAACAAAATAAAATAATGTAAAATTTAGTACTTAAAGTATTACTGAAATTATGACGTCATTATAATTATAAAAAAGAAATTTTGATTTCTGACTCTTGGAGTCCGTGGTGTCAAAATAGGTACCTCACCGCCCTTATTATTTAATAAATAACATATATATATATATATATATTACAGAAACATACTATTTTAATTACCTAAAATATTTAATAGCCTTTTTATATTTTGGAAAAGTCACTATGTTTTGCTAGCTTATTATAAATTCATATTGATTAAAAATAGCCTTTTCATTTTTATTTTTATAATAATTTGTTAATTAAACGGTCGCACTTTTTCTATGAAACAGGGTAGAACCAAAAAGTGTCAGCGAAGGTGAAGTCACATTTAATTATGGCTGCATGTTCATTAGAAGTTGATCTTAAACCAGGAACTTAAAGCAGGAACTTAAAGCAGGAACTTAAACCAGATTTCTCTAAAGGACCTGAACATAATATAGGCATTAGTTGTTTTAAATAGCCAAAAGTAAAATATTATGTTAGAATAAAATTACAGCACGTTTACAGCAGGCATGCTGTAATTGGTCCTGTTTTAATCTGTTTTAACGTGTCAATTTGGTCTAATATGACTTTATAATTTATAAGCTTCACTAGTAATTAACATCAAAAGTTAATTGGTACAGAGTTACACTTTGTTTTTGGCAAACTGAAACAAATATACTGTTTTTAATTGACTGGCTGAATTATACTTGGTACAGGAACTCGTTAGAGCACAATTTATAACTTGTAGTTAAATACACATGGAATCACTTTAGTTTAAATTGTCTATTTTCCAGGCTAATTATTAAAATCACTGTTCAGGCTATTTAGCATAGTTGTAGGCTTTACAAAATATCAAATTTTACGGGGTTAAATAAATTACAAATAGCGTTTTGCAAAATACAATAGGTTATACGTAAGGAACAGTTACTAATATTAACAACATTTTAAATTATGGGAAACTTCAGATATCCGTAAGACTAGATGCTACATATTAAATAAAAAATAGTTAGTTTACCTGGTGTACGGCTTATTAAGGCATATTGTAGAAAGAAAGAAAATTACTACATGTTGCGGAGCACAAGGCAAGACTTGACCTACGACGTGTCGTTCGATTAACTGAATAAAGGTCAAAATGGCTACGTACAGCCGACGGCAATCTCGTGTAAGACAGCTCGATCTTACTGCCTACGGGTCTGATTAGTGCTGCAGCGGTGAGTAAAAAGGTGTACTACAAGCGCCTGCAGGGAAACGTGTATGTAACCCCAATGTATGGGTGTAGCAAGAGAAGAAAGATATTGGGCAAATTAGGGAAAACGTTACACATTAAACTACGTAAAAAGACCCCACTTGATCGTACAGAGTTGGTATATCGTCGCTTTCACGTTATTTAACAGATGATGGAAGAGAGAGGTCCACATACAAACCGGGGTGAGAGTGGGGCCCTCGCCTATACGTTGTTAGTGTTAAGTTTTTAGCTGGCCTTCTTTCAGTGTTACAGTGGTTGGAAGAAAGCTGGTGAATGTTTCAATCATAAACACTGTTGTTATAGAAATAGATAAATAGTGACAATTAGCAGTTTATCTATTGTTACAATTTATCAATTTAAAAACATTTAATATTTTAATATATATTAAGGCCTATATTATAATAATAATAAGTATACCACGTAGCTGAACCTATGACGTGAATATGCACCCCGTCCGTCGACCTTGTAAGACTAGCTTCCCCACTGTAAAACCTCCTCGTGGATTTGAACTAACTAATTGTATGCCATTTAGCATTTTGACGATTTCGGGGGAACCAGCGAGCTATAATGACGTGTAAAAACACAATGTAATAAATAATGTGTATTATATTTATTGTTTTACTTGAAACCACAAAAAGTTTGTACGAAAAATCTTAAAAAAATTATTTCCGATAGAAAAAAGTGCTTCCGGTTTTTTGTTGTTTTGGCTAACGAACTCGTACGAGGCACAGAAAACACATCAATATAAAGGAATTTCTTACTGAAAATGATTTTTTTTTAGTTAAAACCAAAGCAAAGGTTTGTGCGTTTTTGTTTATACTGGACCGAACCTCGAACATACGACTCAGTCAATAAGGTCAGCAGTGTAAGGAAATGTAGTAGATTTAAAAAAGAACGCGAAAAAAAAACGTTATACCAAAAATAATGTGTTTACCAAAAGGCAAATACCAAACACTCAGTACGATCTAGCCAGAATTTAATCTGGACCAAGTCATAGTACCATTCGAATTACAGGACTTAATCTATTTGTGAGTGTTGGGCAATCACGAAACTCATGATGAGAGTTTGTAAGTTGGTAGAACTGAGAACCTGGCAATAAAAATTAACGGCAGAAGCGAGGTCTTGTGGAAAACAAAATAAAAATTTACAAAACAGGGGTGTATATACGTTGTTAGTGTTAAGTTTCAGCTGGCCTTCTTTCAATGTTACAGTGGTTGGAAGAAATATGTGAGCTGACTGAATTTCAACAATCAAAAACACAGTTGATATAGAATTAGATAAATAGTGGCAATTATTAGTTTATCTATTTGTACAATTTATCAATTTTAAATACATTTAATGTTTTAATATATATTTACATTGTAATAATAGTAAGTCAACAACGCAGCTGTACCGTGAGTATGCATTTCGACCGTCGGTCTCGTAAGACAAGCTTCAACACTCTAAAACTCCCTTGTGTGTTGTTTTTTTTTCTTCATTCTTAACTAAAAGAGCGTTAGCAACAAATTGTAAGTTTCTACGATGACTTTGAATTTGTTTCTGCCTCTAAAGCCCTTAAAAGATAATACGGGGTCTTTAAGAAAGTTATTTTCTTAAGCTACAGCTTTCTTATTTAACGTTTGTTTAAAACGTCAACCGTTGACCCTCTAAAATAACCTTACTAGAACTTTAGATTCCTTAAACCTCTTCCGGAGGGATGAAATTGGTCGAATTATTTTCTAAAACGTTAATTACAAAAATATCTCACCTGAGTGTAATAATTATAACGAAAATTTTATTTTATCTGTACTAAATAACTTTGGTTAAGAAGTAATGTCAATGTAAGTACTATACATTAATGTAAATGTAAAAGACTGAATTACTATGGCGATTCAAATGGTTTGTTTGCTTGATTATTTATGATCAAATAAGAAAACTAATAACTTTAACCAATCCATTGAATCACAAACTAAGGTTTTGATGTTAAATTATGGAAGGGGAAGGGTATAGCGACTAATGGCTTTCAGCCAAACTTCAGCAGTATCATTAATTAGGTTAGCCTGACAAGAAGAGAAGCCTATGTTTTGCTTCAGACATTATCTAGATGTTTAGTAACGTCTGAATTAAATTTCTTATGACTCAGTTTAAGAAATAAGTACATATGGAAAAAAATTATATATCGAAATTGTTTAGTTATTAGGTTCAGAAACCTCAATATGGTTGATTTTAAAATGTGATATAAAGTGCAGGACAAATTTTAAATTCAGAACTGATTCAAACAAAGGTAATCTTTTTTATAAAAAGCTTATTGCACCTTTTTAATCTAAAGATTATAAAAAAATCTTTAAATTAAACTAAACAAACGTTAAACTAAAAACCGTAATAAATTAAAGAAAAGTTTTTATGGTGGTGCATGTCTGATATGTGCTACAACATTTTTGTTCATTTCTAAATGAGTTAGGTTTGAAATTGTCAAACAGCCGCTTTTTTGAATCGCATGATTGGACAGAATCGATTATTTTTCTTGCGATAGATCATTGTTGGGTTAAACTTTGTGCCAAGTTTGAAATCAATCAGTCAAACCGTTCTCTAGGTATGAATTGTTTTGTAAAAAAACAAAATAGCGTGTATCGGGAAAACGAAGGGGTCTCGTTTCTATGCATAAATGTAATTTTTTATTATTTTTAGCTATAAAATGAGCTATCGAGACATTGCTGCATAGTTCTTGATCACCCTGTATGTTCTGTTATTTAATAGTGTTGTTAATATCGCTTTTGTAAAGCTGACCCTTCAGAATATTTATTTGAGACCCTACAAACTTAATTTATGTTTAATAAATATATTTTAATGATTGGTTATAATCAAAGCAAAGACTTTTTAATTAATAATAGTTCTTATTGCATTTCAAATACAGTAGTCAGATTAAACAATAATTTTTGTTTAATTTTGGAAAAGTTCAAACTTGAGAATAATGAAAAACATCAATCAATCTACTATCTATCTAAATTACTGTAACCAATAATCTCAAAAACATTAGATTTAAATGAAAAATAGAAAATCGGTTGTAGTCTAATATAGTCAATTATATCTTCAGGATCTTAAAGCTACATTGAATGCAAAATCGGGTGTATAAATACAATTTCATATTTTAATATTACAAACTAAATTTAAAATAATTGCCATAATAGTTAAAAAAATATAAAAACTAACACGCTTTCTACAATATTTCTCTGAAATTATTTACCCTTTTGAACGTAGGCCTAATTAAAATATAAAAGCAGTATAAATTATGATGTGTTCTATTGTCATTCGAACTTTCCTTGAAAATTCTACCTGCGGAAATTCTCTTGGGTTTCTTTAAGTTAATATGTCTTGCCATTCCAGACATTCATCAGAATTTCATTTAGTAAATTGAGAGGAGTTAAGATCCTGAAGGAATTTCAACTATTTCTTGTTTAAGATTGTTAGCGGGAACTTTTACGGAGGCTGGTTCAATGAATTATGACATTCTTCCAGCAATATAATTCCTGAGAATATTTTGGATACTTAAATAATAAATAATTAAGGCAGCATAAAAATGAAATGGAGTGTAATTGTTGTTTTATTTAAAATTAGGAAATTATATTAAATTTAGTAAAATAGTAGTATTGAGTTCACATATTATATAATATGTTTTTAACTGAATGTTAATACACGACCAATCGAGTTTAATAAAACCGTTTCGATAAAGTTTGCTTAAACTTAATTCATATAAGTAAGTGATCCTGAATGTTAAACTCTTAGTACAATATCTGAAGAACGCTCGAAAACATTTTGTTTAAATAAAAAAGTACATACTAAACACAAAAGTGTGTATATAAAACTAAATACCATCAATCAAACAAAAAATTAAACCTGCTTACAAAAGACCTTGCATACAAATTAAACCTGCGTATAATAAATTCATAAAAATCTTGTTCATTTATTTTATTTTGCAAATCCAATAGAGCTTCCGGAATCCAATAGAGCTTAAGTATGATTTGTATGTAACATTTTACATCTTAAATGCTGTAATTCACTTTTGTTTATAGTTCAAATTTGCAACAGAAGTTTCAATAAAATAAATTCAAAAAAAAACCTCATACAAATTTACAATATGTAGTGTACTTAGTCAGTAAGTATCAACATTATAATCTGGACAACTAATGGCACAGAGGAACTACTTATTTCAGTAAAGCTAAACATTTTATGACGTTTGTAAGTTTTTCTTTTAGTGTCTTAGAAATAATGTTATACCTTAAACGACTTTTCTTTTAATGAAAATTGTAAGTTTTAAACTTTGAATGAAAATAAAACTTTAATCAAGTTGTTAATAATTCGATTGTTTTCTCTCTGTGCCAAAGACAACTGTTTCTTTAAGTTTGACAGTGAAGAAATGTTTTCATCTTAAAACCATAGAATTGCAGTAACAATGTATTTAGAAAAATACTTAAGTACTATCAAAAGTGTGAGAAAACTGCCAGAATTCGGCTAAAACCTGGTTTTAAAGATGTTTGTTTTCTGGTAGTATTCACCCTACTACAAATCATGTATGAGTTCTGTGTTAATACTGGCAAACCTTGTCCAACAAATAATTTGGTACTCTCTTAAAGCTCAATAACAAAAGTACGTATTTTGGTAAAACATAGTTACAAAGGTGTTGCCACTTGGTTAGCCCTGGTGACAAGGAGTTTACATTGTGGTAAAAGACTGTTATACAAATTTTGCTTGTATTCTGGTAATGCGATGGTACAGAATGTGTTTGAAAATAAAAAAACCTGCTTATGATGTTGTTTGCAATCTGTCAAAACGATATTTTAAAAAGTATTTTAATTTTGGTAAAACTTGGTTATAAACGTCTTGCATTCTGGTAAAGGCTGGTTATATACATTTTGAATGAACGAAGTAATGAGAGGAATATTTTTTTCAAATACTAGTTTTAAAAATGTGATGAAATTTGAAAGGTAATACGGTAACATAATGGTAATCAGTTTATTATGGCTTAGTTTTCTAGTATTTGGAATTACTGGTTTATCATTAATTAAAGTTTTACTATCAATTTATTATATTTTAAATATGATATTTAGAAGTAAAAGAGTGTCAAAAAATTTTAAGTTTCCTTAAAAATTGCATCGATAATCAACAGTAAGTTCTTTAACATTGTTTTTTGTTTGTAACTATTAGAAAAAATCCTGAGAAATTCTGTGTCAACTCAACCGTCGTGTCTTCTTTTGTTAACGTAATTCAATTAAAAAGATAATTAAAACAACAATTGCAATTACTTAACTTTTAAATAAATATTAAACTTTAATTTTCTAAATAATTTTAATTTTAATTTTTTTTTAAATGGAAATTCAACATTTTAGTTCACAGTTTATAAAATTTCCTGCAGGAAAGTAATTCCAAGCGTTATCGGGAAGGAAACAGGAGGTGGATTGAAAAGAGTTATTAGTAGAAGGCAATTAAATTCTAGTAACAGAGACGACGAATCAATTATCGGGGATATTGTTAAAAGTGCTTGACATAACTCAAATCTGTAATCGCATTTTACGCATTTAAGTTTTCTCTTCTTACAAGTTACTGAAAGGTATTCTTCTTTTATTTAATAATATTATTGAGAAAATATCTTGAAATAAATAGTTTTTGTAGTCTACTATTTTAAAAACAGCATTGTGTTAGTAACAAATTATTGTAGCTTATAAAAAACAACAGAACGCTACATTATTAATTATAAATACAATAACAATATTAATCTACATCTATTTTACTCCAATATAACTTTTAACATAACTTTAGTAACAATCTTTTTAAGTTACAATAGTAACAGGCAATAGTACCAGTTTTGATTAATTCTATATAATTAGTAGATAAAATGGTATATAATTTCCTGTCAAAAGAAACTTAATTAACAAGAAATAATAAATAATACCGCTATTAGTATATTTATATGTGACAAAGTGCAAATGTTAAACTTATTTACTGGCGTTGTTGTTGTTGTTTTTTTTTTAAATTGTGTAAATAACATATTGCCTATTTAATTTGTTTATTAAGTTTCAGTTGAAATCCCTTTTTTATTTAAAACGTTTTTTTTTATTAGTTAAGGATAAATTGAAAAATTATGTAATTTAATAATATGTTTATGTTAAATGATTTTAAATTCACTATTTATAAAACACTTAAACTTAAAGATTTGATTTCAAACAGTCGTGATTTTGTTTTTATTAGCCTACGTTAGTTTTGCAATTACAACTGTTAATGTATTTGTTACTTCATTGCATTACTCACTGCTCTCGTCTCCTTATTATGTTACTAGTCTTAAAACTCAATTACAAGTTAAGCAAGCGAAACTTAATTTCCATCTTCTGTAGCAGTAACAGCTTTTAATAAGGAATTGAGAATTAGTTTCTTACTGCATTTATCAATTAAAATTTAAGAACATGTTTTAATAGAATAATTAATTATAATTTTATAATAATTAATAATACACTTTGAACTTAACAACCATGTTTAGAAAAGAGTAAATATATATCCTGAAATACCCAAAACTTTTCACCCTACTATTGAATTTATTTATGATTAAATTGTTATTGTTTTTTTTTTAATCTTGGTAGATTTCCATACCTTTAATTTCTTATTTAATTGATTGGGTTCTCTGGTTAACTGTATCACTCATTATGACTTTTATGCTATGTGCATTTAAACAGGAAAAATAAAAAAATATTACTAACTAGGTTGTAGTATCTAGAATTATATTACATTGTTTTATGAGCGCAAGTACTAAATCGTCCATAAGTGACTCGTAGTTTCAGTTTCACCCCTTAAATGTACGTTTAAAAAACAATAAGAAGTTTTTTCTAGATTAGATATTTGAAATGAAAGAAAATTTTATTCATAACTATTTGGAGAAAAGGGAAAATTTTTACACAAATAATAGTGAAACATTGTTAGTTTGGAATTCTGGTAGTGGTTTACAAACAAAACAGTAAGACCTATGTTTATAATAAAATTACGATGTAAACCAAATAATTCTAAAAATATTTTTTACAAAGTAATTAATTGTGTTAGCAAAGTAATATTAATAGTAAGCCCACTGATTAAACAATAATCATTTGGTTCAATTACTAAACACTCTATTTGCAACTTCGTTTAACATAAATTAGTGTATTAAAGGAATTTCTTCTGACTAAATAAGGTAAAAAGGAACCAATCCGAAAGCATCTTTGTGCCAGATATATATATATATATATATATATATATCCAAATACTTACAATACATATGCAATAACCATTTTACAAAATAGAAATGGAGCTTATTGGATTTCTGCCTTCATTTAAATATACGAGATGACGTTTTCGTTTCATATTCACAGCACGAATATTATCAGCTTCTAAGATGCAAAATTTATATTATTTTATGAGATGATATAACGCTTTAAATAAACAGTATTGCGGGATTCATAATCTTTATAGAATTGTATGAAAAAATAAAACTTGAAAAATGTAAAGTACACTGAACAAAAAGTTACCAAGAAGTAGGACCCTCACATGGAGAATTATTTGTGGAACAAACAAGTCCAACAAATTATATAAATAATTTGCAAAACATTGATCCTTGTGATATTTTCAAAAAGACTTGTCCACACAAATTAATTTACAGGCTCAGCAAAAGAGATACATTCCAACAACTGCCAAAGAAATGGAAACAATTTTGGAAATTAATACAACTTTTGCTTAAGGCAATACTTTGGAAGAACAGACCTTAGTGTTCATAGTGATGCAATATTTGCCCCTCCCTATTAAAGTCATAGCTAAAATTAAAAATAGATCTATAGCAATTCATTTTAATACCTATTTAAAGTAAAACAATAGTTTTTTCAGATTTTTTAGAACATTCAATTTATTGTGCAGCACATGGTTCGGAAACCTTAAAATCCCTGTGCCTGAAAGTGGTGAAGTATAATGTTATGTGACGTGTGTGTTTTTAGGGTTTTAATGTTAGCACTGATTTAAATAAAAACCCGAACCACAAAACAAGGAACAAAAACAATAACTAAACAACTAAATTGTAAGTTATGTTTAATACGTTACCCTTATGTACTATGTTTAATATGTTACCCTTATGTACATTTCGATGACATTTCATCGAAATGTTCATAAGGGTAACGTATTAAACATAACTTACAATTTAGTTTTTTTAGTTATTGTGTTTGTTCCTTGTTTTGCGGTTCGGGTTTTTATTTAAATCAGTGTGATTTTGTCGCCACAGTGCTTTTTTATTTGTTTAATTTTAATGTTAACTTTTATCATATATAAGCATATTTTGAATTTACAGATATAAAAATTTTAAGTAAGCAATTATGGCGTCTATTTTTTGTGTTTAGAAGGTCATTAAGTATTTAGATTGATGTTAGTACATTGATAGTTTAAATGTTAATATAGTAGACTATACCAAATTCTACTCTTTATTTTCACTGATTATACACACTTGGTTGGTTAAATCACATTTGAAATAGGAAAAACTGTCGTTTGATGAAATTCGGCGTCATGTTGCTGAGTCGGCTCTCTCGGTTCTCATCCACTAGTTCACTTTCAAAAATGTCCGCTAGTTGACGTCATCGCCGTTACACTTTCCTATTGGCTAGTCGCGGTCCCTTCTGGTTACGTATTCGCTTCTGTGAATTTTAATTGCTGTACTGAATCGGAAATTGCCATGATTTAAATTTGGCATGAGTTTTTGTCTACTCATTGCATTGTTGGTATTTGTGGATTAGCGATTATAATTTACTTTAAATATCACTGGATTTTCAAACGTTAATTTTTTATTTTACATCAAAGGATTTATTATACAAATCGTTTTTATAAATATAGCTCATGGGTCAAGTAAAGTACTGATATTATAACTAGACATCTCATATTCCAAATGCTTTTACTACAAACTAATGCTAATTAAATTAGTATTTAATTATGGTTGAACAGTTTTTAATGTAATCTAGCGTCTTCATTTACATTGCAGAATACTTGTGTTTTATTGTATGGCTTTCCATGAATTGTTTTGACTTGTCCAGTAGACATTCAAAATGGCTGCTGGCAACTGTTCCCGCTGGCCACAGTTTTAGGAAATATATTTGCTGCTTGTTTACAATATAATAATTCGACTGATGTTGACATGTAAATGAATATGATTTTTAATAAAATAAAGATATCGTATATCTAATTTGTGTTAGTGTGATGCTTGTGGTTGTGATTGAATTATTATCTTAGTTGAGTTATTAATATGTGTAGGCTTAGTTCTAAATAATAAATACATTGCCAGGTTTGTTGTGATATAGTAACTACGTTAAAACATCATCCATTTTATATCAATCCTGATATATATGAGTGGCTTAGTTATGTTATTATGTTTTAATTAATATTTTTCATTATTACTGACTTTATAAATTGGCTTTGATCTAGGCTAGTTTATTTACTTCCTATGACAGGTTAGGTTTGAATGTTTAAACTAGGTCAAATACTAAATATTACGTAGGTTCGTCAGTAGGCTATTACACTTCAGACTGTTTACTTTTTCTTTAAGATGGGATTTGGAACATTATAGCTGGTAATCATGTTTGAATTATTTTAATTTGTTATCCTTATACTTGAATTTACATAAGTATGTTATTAAGAATATATTTTTATTAGGCCTACACTATCACTTTTTCTAGGACTTGGTTCGATTTATATTTTGTTTAGTTTATAAATTCCAGAGACTACGTATATGCCTCTAAGCTCCAAACTTCCATTATTTTTCTTTATTTCATCAAACGAGATTTATTATTTCAAAATATAAAACGTACGGCGAAGAATGCTACTTGAAACATCGTTGTGTTAAAAAGAGCAGTTTTTACAATATTAACTCTGATAATATTAGCAATTCCATTGTGTATGAACACACGTTCCGTACTCGAAACTGTTTTATTTTTAAAACCTTAGTTTCTCTCTATTATATAAACAAATCCCTGTCATTCATGCATAAACTTTGTCACAAACGCGCATGCGTCAGGATCTAGTCCACTGTCACCCTACTTCATCCAGATCCCTGTGCATCTGACATAATCATTCTAATATCTGGGTATCAACATTTTTTTCGCCGCGATAAACCAAACCGTCTAGTTCTATTCTATATATAAAAGGCTAAACATAGATAAAAATATCTTCATTAGAAAATTATCTTGAAGATTAAAATACAATTATTAAATTAAATAATATAACTGATAGAGGTATTAAAAATAGAAAGTTTCACCAAAAATCATATACTTAACATTCAGAATGTTTATTAGGGGTTATTCGAATATTTGCCATAATTTATATGCCAACATTAATACACTACACATACACGCTCAATAATTTAATTTTAGCAGTAAAATGATGGTAAATGTAAGAATATACACTAATAACAGAATATAATATCCATAATTAATAAATTGTTATAACTTCAAACTTAAATTTACTTTTAGTAATCCATCATTAGTTTTATTTGTTTAAATTTGTTAGTTAGGTTTACGCTATTTTATTACAATCAAATAGATAAAACCATTTATTATTAATATTATACTGAAATAACTTTCTAAATCTTGTGTAACTGAAACAATAGAGATTATTTAACGGTCAGTTAAAAAACACAAAAAGTCGGGTTATTTCGATTACTTCAAGCATAATTAACCAGAAATCCAAAAGCAAATTTATGTATTTATTGTTTAAACATTTTATATTTGATAAAGTATATTGTACGTGTGATTCAATTCTGTTATAAAGCTGAAGTACGAAGAACGGATCTTACATTCACTATGAAGTTACTTCTTGTCTGCGTTCTCATTATCTGTGGGATTTCCTTGGTGAAATCTGGTTGCTCGAAGCTTGGCAGATATGTAAGTTTACAAACAGAATTACCTCCTCCACTTCATTAAATGTATGTCTGCCTATTAAATATAATAACAATAAAAATAATACTTTTATTTTATATCATGTTTCATTTAAAACGTGTTTATAATGAAAATGTTTAGTCCCTTGTAACAAGTAAAATTTTTTTACCTTATTACTAATTTTATTATATACCTACATTTTGTGTGCGATCTAATTCCAAATGGGTTTTGTGTAGAGATTCACTTAATTGCTCTTTCTTAATGTACAACTTATTTAATTTTGCTTTTTAAATTTATTTTTTATCTACAATGTCTTGGAAATTTTTTAGTTTTGATGGCTGAGCACGAGTTATTTTCTTTTTTTTTATGTGTGTAATTTGGGTAATTGGGTAACTTCCTTAGCGATGCAAGCTTTACTTAATTTTTTGTTCAGTGTTCATTTTAGTTACTTTAACTTCGTGTTTGTGTATTTATAGGCGAGATCAGCTTAATTCACTAATACGTACATTTATAACAAACTAACTGTTGGTTTTTGCAATTCCGAATATTGATTATAATGAATAAATAATGTGACTTAGAATTCTAGGATTCTAGATTATTGGAAACGGTAAGTCATATTAATTATTCAAGTAAACAAACTGCACTACGAGGTTAGTGCCTGTTAAGAAAATACATAACTACTTAAAATTAATTATTAATAAATATTATTTACATGAAATATACATAAGAAAATATCATTATAAAATTTAATTGAATTAGATAAAAGTAGATAATTCTTGATCACTAAATTAGGAGTATACTTTCCCAGAGTTAAGTAGATGTAGCCAAAACGTAGATTTTTATTTCATTACTCATAAAATCTGACTTTAATTTAGTATCATTTGCCATCACTAATTTGTATACCAATGTTCCTGTCAAAGATATCATTTAAAAATTGGTTATTCATCTCAGATTTATTTTAAATTTAAGAATGATTTCTACATCCAAAACAATGATTTATCCACGGGATGCCCGCATATTATTATTTAGAATTTGTTTACTAACACGGGGTTAGTTTAGTACTATTTTACATATTTTTATTTTGGAAAAAATAACAGATAAATAAATATATTTTTATTCATAGAAACAATACATGTTCAGTTTGTAAGGAGAATTCGTGAATATGGTGTATATTTTATTAACTACAATATTATTTTAATTTATTTGTTTTCAGTGTAGCTTTTTATATGAATACCCATGCTGTGGCGGCAGTGATGTAGAGTGTTTAGGAGAACCAGGTAAGCGGGTTTGTACGCAAAAGGACACTAGTTGGTTCGGTTAAAGACCGAAATTGGGAAAAAAAACAGTAAATAAATATTTTGTTAATTATTGTATACTTTGATGTCAAATAAAACAATTGTCTTGTCAACTGTTTGTTTACAAACAACCATAAATCTTTTGATATTCCTAAATGTATGTGATGTGAATGTGATTGTATTAATTCACCACAGTTTTTATACAGTGGTAAAATAGTTGAATATCAGTGCAACCTTTTCGAAGACAGAAGGCCGAGGTGCGATTGGCAGTGCGTGTGGTTGGTGTTTATATAATTTGAACCTGCCTCACAAATTGCAACTTTTGAACCTAAGTGTTTTTGGTTTTCGTCTGTGTCACTAGTAACCACAGTTCTTTATCTGAACAGACAAAATATATCGTTAACATTTTTAAGGCATTTAGAGTAGAAAAATTATTTCTGGAAAACGCGTGAAAAAGTATACATATGGTATACAGTTAAATAAATAAATTAAATGCTTAAATTAGTTTGTTAACTTTTGGTCTTCAACTAATCATTTAAAACGTTAGTTGATTGCGTTTTTACTGCTTTATAAATACGAAACTGTTCCAATACATCCATCTTTCTACTTTTTGTACACTTTTCCATGTACTTATTTATACTTATTGGAAAATGATTAGATTCGACTAAATGTTTAGCGTTTTTGGAAGTTTAATGAAATGTTCTTTTTACCTTTCTTTGGGTGTTCTTCCCGTCTGACCGATGTAAAACTTATCACTCTCTCCACAATTAAGTTTATATACACCACTATTTTTATATGTACCCTTTATTGTAGGTGCATTACTTAATATGGATCCCAAGCTGCTATTTTTATACGCTATGGAATATTTCTGTTTACATAGAAAGTAATCCAACATAAAATGAAGGGGCCGCTTTTTGAGAGGTGGGATGGTGCGATGTGGAATGCATTGTAATTTCTGTAGTTGCAGATTCTCTGTAAACTTGAATTTATTTGTTTTTTCGTTTTATTACGGTTAGGTCTAGAAAGTTAAGTTGTGCATCATTTATGTTTCACATGTAAACTTCATGTGACTATTAATATTATTCATAGGGTTTTTAGATTTTCTATCTGTCTGATAGTGCCATTGAAAATTATGAATGTGTTGTCCACATATTTTGTATAATAGTATTTATGATTTGGTTGTGCATTTTATTTAAACCTGACAGGAAGTGCGTATTCTCGAAGTGGTTCAGATTGATGTCTGCCATTAGCCCCGAGAGCAACGAATCCATGGCCAGTGTACTACGTTGACTTGTATACCAAAACAAATATCAATCTTAAATCACTTTTAACTTTTGATTGTGTTTTAATATGAGCCGCTAAATTTTTTTCGACAAACAATTAAATGCAAACTTAGTCACAGAAACGTCAGGCCATCTATTCGGTTGCAAACAAATTGAAAGTTTGAGTCACAGTTTTAATGGTTGCTGAAAGAAACCATTTGACCAAGTTCCCGTTACGTTTAATTAGATTTCTTTGTTTCTTTAGGTTTCTCTTTCTATCAACATCTGTTCAAAATTAACTCTGGCAAAACGTACTCTGTAATTAAAGTCGATTGAAATTTCCTTAATACAAGAGATGTAAATTATTCTTGTGAAACAGTTTTACTATGTGTATTAATATTGAAAGATAGCGCAAAACTTAACTGATAATAATTATGATAACGTTTAAGTGTTTATAAAATTATTTTCTTCTATATAAGTTTTTATTTATTTGGTCTTATTTACAAAAGAAAAATAAAGAAAAATATTGATGGACTAGATGAAAAGCATTTATTTTAATAACTAAGACATTGTTTTTAATAGTTTTCCTTGGTTCGTTATTTATTTTGAATAGTTCTGATCATTCAATATCCACTCACCCACATTATAGAAGTGTGCGTATAATTTATTTGTAAATTCGCCATTATTGTAGCATTTTTATTTGAATACTAGCAATAAATATTTTGGTATTGAAATAAAGTGAAATAATTTAAGTGTTATATTTAAAAGTAGAGAAAAGAAAGTAAAATGCTCAATTTAGCATGGTAGATTTTCGTAAAAATTCGGTATAAATTTATAACAAGTGTTTGGTTTCAATATGTAATTTAATTATCAACCTCTATAATGCATTGGTAGATATCGCGTTTAGTAAGGGACTGTAATAGCTGAAGTAAAAATTTCACCGTTGGTTTTCTCTTGAAATTCTACATCTGAATGATGTATCGCATAACCACCTTCCTATTTAAAAAAAAAAAAAAAAAAAAACAAAGCTACATTCAAGACGGCGGATAATTTTTCTGAAATCTTAATAAAATAATATTTTTACATAGAGTACGTTCCTCAATCACATCTACCTCAAATTGTCTTTATATACGAGATATGAAGCCGTTGTCGGACTTTTCACCAACCCTGTATATGCAATAAACATGTAATGAAGTTTTAGATCTAAAAATATTTTTTTTAAGATCGTTAAAAGGTTTTATTAGTTACATCAAACAAAATATGGAATGATAACATCCACATTGAGCTTAAACCTTCCTAAAATGTGCAGACAGTATATACAGTAGTTTAATTAAAGTATTTTTTGTATTGTTTTTATTTTTATTATGTTTATTCACATGTTACACTGTAACCATTCATATTAATATTTTGCCAACAGTATGTTGCCATCAGATAAAATACTTTACCCAGCTTTGGTTGTTTTCTAAAACTATTACTAACCGATCGTTGGACGTAATCGAGAACACGACAAACAGCTTACGATTTTGTCTACTTTTTTTACCGTTTTCAGATATATATAAAATGTGACATTATTTTCTTTAAAAATATAAACAATAATTTTTACATATTATGGTAATACATTGTATAACAAATAACAGCAAGGGATAGTAAAACTGCACTTTTATTATAACGAGTACACAAACATTATCTCTAAGTTTAAGCTTTAGTTTTTGTTAAATAATATGGAATAGATCTTAACATGTATGTTTGTTAGCAAGCAAATTGGTTTGAGTGCAATTTAAATTGAAATATACTTATTTAAATGTCATGCTAAACTGTTTTTGAATTGATTGTATGCATAAAATAAAAAAGTTTGTTTAGGGAATTGGGTTTACGTTAGTAACGACGCATATATCAGTCTTTGAAGTTTGTCACTACACCTCCACCCTTTGATATTAAGAGAAAACTATGCGAACCCGTGTTAACATCTAACTTGTTTTATAGCACCTTTAAGCAATTACTAGGTATTCGTTTAACTTGTCTATAATATTATTATCAGATTTTTGAAAACATATAAAACCATAATATTGTATACTGCCTCAAAAAATAAAGACACTATTTTTAATTAGCACTACAGCCTTACAAAATCTTTAATTGTCTGTTCGAATGAAATGTACGCATTTAGATTGTTCATAAACTGACCATGTTGACCAGTTTAAAAAACTTCAAAGTATAGTCAAACCAAAGAAATTGAACGAATACCATTAGAGGAATGAAGAACAACTATTAAAACAAAAACATAAAATAACAGGTACACAATAATATATATTATTTCACAATATACAACACATTATTTTAAATACATTATATAATACAATAAATCCATAGTAACAACAATTTAACACAAACAAAAACAAAAACAACTAAGATTAAATAACAGTATCACTCATGTTTTTATCGTCATTCCTTACAGTCACTATAATCACTATTTTCTTTTGTATCGCACTTACGCCATTTCTGCTATTCAGCCATTATCGATTGCTTGATAGTAGTGTATTTTCCGTTGTCATAAGATAAAGTTAGATAAATACACATTTACATAAGACTGGAAATTAAACACTTTACATTATAACAGTTTGAAATATACAACCAATTTAAAACCAAAAACAGTTAATTATGTTTAGTTAGTAATTGAAAAATATAAAGTATAAAAGTTACTTGTAAACTAAAATGACTCAACACCTTAACCACATAGAAATTAACTATATGCAAGATGGTGAATGACTGAATAAAGTATTCGTAAATATTTTTAAGTATAAACTTAGCACACATAAAATCTTTATGACTTTGCTCAACTTAAGTCGGTCGAAGAAACTTCTTAATAGAATCAAATTTGTTCATAGATTCTCACAAATAATACTTTGCTAGACATGGTATAAGTTTGAATGTTGTAGCTTTGGCATCACTGGGGATGGCAATATTGTCGTAAAAACGTTTAATAGCATGAACGTATTAGTATAACAGAATTATTATATAAAATAAATCCTCATAAATCAAGCCCAATACACATTGGGCTGGATTTCTACTAGTAAATTCACATTTGAAGAAATTCTAAAACATATTTCACCTTTTGATTTGAATTTTATATTTGTGTAATCAGGTTTAAATCAGAATGAATTTTACTTTATTACATCACTTTTCAGTGATATTTAACCACACCGATGTCTAGAACACTTAGACCTCAGTAACCCAATGACCAGTAATTGTTTCAACCTAATCAGTTGAGAACTGTTTTAGATAATTACTAACATACTTTTCCTTTTTATTTTGTATATATTTTTTTATAATGTAAATATGTAAATATATGAAATAGTCATTATTACATACTTCATTATCTATGCTGGTATACAACAGCTTTATATTAATTTGTCTTTAGTTTGTTTCTTTTATTGTTGCGTGTTATTAAAACAGCATCCTGTTAATAGCGGTATTTTGTATAGTGCTTTTAAATTTAAAATAAGATTATTGTACATTGATAGAATAGTTTGATGGTGTAATTATTTAATTATCAATAACACATACACAGTAAAACTACAAATAATTTCTGAGTTAAACCGTACATCTTTTAGAAACATAGCACTCTCAGATATGTTTTAATGACTGAAACACCAAAGTTTGAATATTGCAAAGTGAGGTAACACAAACTCAATTAGGATGAAGCCACCAAAAACCACGCAGCAGCCAGTAACGCTTCAATTAATTTGTAACGTAACAGTTAGAGAGGAAATGACAGACCGTTCGTTATGCATCCATATGTTTCAACATTATTACTGTTAATTTTATAGTGTTTAATACTTATTAAGTGTAATTTAATTTAAATGTATACAACCGCTGACAGTTTCGTGGAATTGGTCTCTTAGACAAGGCTAAATTTGAATTTATAAAAATATTTCAGCAGAATTTAGCGAAACATGAATTTAGGCCTATACATGATTTATACTTACTACCGAACAAATAAGTGCTCTAGGTAGAGTTCCATTTAAATAAAACAAACACATTGTGGCAGGAAGGTATGTTGCACAACTTTACTTTTGACTTAATTGCAATTGTACCTTTTTTTAAAATCTTTCTAATGTAGTGCTTTTGGTGATTCAGATGAGAGTTATGATCAATTCGTACGTGAATTAAAAGAACCTAAAAAGAAAGGGTGTTAGTGCAACTAACTCTAAGCCTGTTCCAGATGGCTAATCCAAATGTCTTTTGGTTAGAGATGGTGTAAATAATGTAATAAAACTATAAATTTTAAATTTTAAAGCTATTAAAAAAAATAAGTATATATTTAAAATTAGTTTAGAATCAATAGGCCTAATATGTCAATTTCGGTTCTGTAGCATCGAGGAAAGTAGGAAGGAACAATATCTGTTGTAAAAATAGTAATTCATTTAATCACAAAATTTCTTTACGTCTAATAATTTGCTTATATAAAACATCTTTTCCAAATTTCAGCTCCATGTGAAAAAATTTAAAAATGAATAACGAGTTTTGAATCACAACTTGAGTAATCTAGATTAGAATTGTAACCATTTGTTTTGTCAAATCTATAAGATTGTTTAGTTCCAAAGTCAATTTTAAATCGGCAATATTTAGGTTGTTTTAATGTGAGGTAAACATTTTATTAAATGAAAATACATTCATTCTTTATCATTAATCCATTTTAAGAATAAACGTTTAAACTTATTCTTTAATAAGCTTTATTTAGCTGATTTAATAAATTAAAAGACAACCGTCACACATTTGCTTTAAGATGACTATGCAATCTTTTAGATACGAGTCATTATTATAAGTATATAAGTATATGTTTGTATGATTAAATGAATACCTTTAAATGATTACATTTAAATGTTTACATGCTTTTTTTGTGTACGTTTACAGGATTATAGTTATAAAATTAGATTATGATATTTATCCTTTTAGTTCATTATATGTATACGTTTAAATGTTTTTTTTATTTTAGATGTTTATAGTTATACGTTTAACTCATTATTTTTACCGTTTAGATGTTTATATTTATACTTTTAGTTAATTATATTTATAAGTTTAGATGATTATATTTCTATGATTAAATGATAAAATTCATATGTTTAGATGTGTATACTGAGTGTTCATAAAGTCCCTTTAACCCATTCAATATTTTTGTAACTGAAAATAAGTTTGTGTTGCATAACCAGATTTTTTTTGACATATCTAAACCTTAATGATTTTGGGCTTGAGTAGGGTAGGGGGTAACAATTTTAAATATAAAGGTAGGTCATGTAGGCTAATACACCATTAAAACGTATTAAAAGAGAAACAGAATAGCGCAAATTAGAGCTTGTTATCATGCATCGTTTCAAAGTAATTGACCATCAAAGTTCTAGAAAATGGTATTTTTATCATAACATAAAAGTAGGTTATAGCCCAGTCAAATTAATGTAATCAAAAAACAAAAAATGGTATAGTTTTGCAAATTGGCTTAAAATGTCATTTAAGGCTTCTACTTTATCATACTAAAAGTCCCCTAACGTGAGACATGAGCTTTCACCGCCATCTTGAATTTTAAGTACAATTTTCTGGTTTTTCTAAATTATCTCATAAAGTATTTATATTTTACATACCATATGCAATTAAAAACTTAAAGTACACAAAATTTACTACAAAAATTGTATTTACAGTTTTCTTGTAACTCCAACTGTTTCAGAGAAATATGTACTTAAATATGTAATTGTTCTAATTTTTAGGTTAATTTTTTAGTTTTTCTTAATTATCTCAAAAATTATTAATATTTTACATAACATATATAATTTAAAAGTTGAAGTACACAAATTTTACTACAAAAAGTGTATTTATTACTGTTTTGTAACTCCATTCGTTTTAGAGATGTATGCATGCACATTAATATGATAATTTAAATTTTTGACCATTTTACCCTGTGTATGTGGGCTATTAAAGAGTATATAAAAACTTTTCTGTTATAAGTTACAAATTATAACTAACCCTCTGATGCCATTTGTGGTTTCAAACATTTTTAGATATAGAGTTGGTCGACCTTTCTTTTTATCATTTTATATTTTTAGTGTTAACGTTTCGTAAACCTATTATAAATATATTGTAACAGTTAAAATAAAAATTAGTTTTATAGAACTAGTCAGCATAATTTAGATGGTATATGGGTGCGGTGCTTAGGCCTATTAGTTATAGTTTTATTAAACTTTAGAACAAAAATACTTACAAATGTAATGTAAAACAAAATACGTTTTGCACACATGTTTTTTTAAAACATTGTTGATAGTAATAACATGGTTAAAAAGTTAAACTTATTTACAATGAGTCTACTACGTCACATTCATCAAGATAGCCGCCGTCCTCTACCGTCACTCCGTTCAAACAAACCCCTTGACAGTAGGCGCAAGCAACAGTGCACTTTAGTCCTACTTTTCTACATCCGCATTTCAACCCAGATCCGGTGACACATGAACAAAAAATCAGTTTCAAAATATGGTCTGGGGCAATTGGTTTCAGTGTCTGTATTGGTTCTAAGGACAAGGTCGTTTTGGTCCACCCCCGCGACTCAGGTGTCAAGAAATTCCCTAGCCAAGTTTGCACCTGATAGTATTCTCTGTATGCGTGTTGCATAGCAGCAGCCTCAGTGGGTGGTAGTGAAGCTTGATTGGGTTTTAGTTTCCTTGCGAAACGCTAAAAACATATATATCTGTAGATATTAAGGTCGTTCTGTTTCTGAGGAGATCCATACAACGCGAGGAAAATCTCTTTCCTGCTTCAGCAACATTATCATGAGTAGAGTTTGGCGTATTAAAAACAGCTGGTACATCCTGGATGTGTTGTTTATTTGTTTTTAAAACTTTCACACACTTCATTTTACCTATGTTATATAAGGCTGACGTACTGTCACATCCACTGAATCCATGTAAAAAAGTATGCTTTCACAAAATCCCGAGGGCAGTTGTTGTTTGTATGAGTACGTTTTTGGTCCTGCTTTAAGTTTCCCTGGTTTGAAGAAGTGGATAGTTTTTTCTGGAGTTGTTAAACCCACAAGCAACACTAAAAGGTCAATATGTTCCTCGAAGACGGCAACATTATTGTTGAAAAATGATTTTTCGATAGCTGTGTTAACAATGAGGGGGTCAGCGTCGCCTTCACTCAATTTCATTTCTGTTCCATTCTCTTGTAGTTTTTGCGACAGCAAGCATATCAAATTATTTTTGTTTTTTGTGTTTGAGAGAAAATCTTCCTGCTGCACTGTGACGTGTAGATAGAGGGTTAATAGCCCACATACAGTGTAAAATATTCAAAAATTTAAATTATCATATTAAGGTGCATATATCTCTAAAACCGATGGAGTTACAAAACAGTAATAAATACACTTTTTGTAGTAAAATTTGTGTTCTTCAACTTTGCAATTATTTATGTTTTGTAATATATTAATATTTTTAGATAATTAAGAAAGACTAAAAACTTTTACCTAAAAATTATAAAAATTACATATTTAGGTACATATTTCTCTGAAATAGTTGGAGTTACAAGAAAACTGTAAATACAACTTTTGTAGTAAATTTTGTGTAATTTAATTTTGTAATTGCATTTTTATGGTATGTAAAATATTAATACTTTATGAGGTAATTTAGAAAAACCAGAAAATTGAACTTAAAATCCAAGATGGCGGTGAAAGCTCAAGTCTCACTTTAGGGGACTTTTAGTATGATAAAGTAGAAGCCTTAACTGACATTTTAGGCCAATTTGCAAAACTATACCATTTTTGGTTTTTCTTTATGAATTGTAAAACTAAATTGACTGGGCTATTATTAATTTTTTAATATTAGGAATAAGTAAGTTGTAGATTGAGGTTCAATTTAACACATTTAAAACAAATATAAACTGTAAATAAATGTAGTATGGTACTAATAATTTATCTGAGTTTCTATGTGTACTTGAAAAACTTTTGGAAAAATGTAAACGGAACAGGGAATACAACCCTTGACTTTTGCTCCTGACTTTCTTTACCGTGTTCGTAACTGATAAGCACCACTTTTCATGTTTTGTTAGGATAGCTATTGCTTCCTACATTTTGTTCCTGATAGCACTCAGTTTTGCCATGTTTGACAAATGAATCGCTCAAATGAAGACAAGGTTGAAATAATTTTTTTACGGACAAGAACCGGATTTGGTGTTATTTTATTATAAAATAAATATATCATTTTCCAAAACCTCGATTTCCCCCCAAAAGCATACATAGTAAAATATTAAGCTCTTGTTTGCGCTATGTGGTTTATCTTTCAATAAGCTTTTCTATGGTGTATTACATGACCTATTTTAAATTATTAAACCCTCCCCCCCTAAGCCCCTCAAAAGCATACATAGTAAAATATTAAGCTCTTGTTTGCGCCATTCTATTTATCTTTCAATAAGCTTTTCTATGGTGTATTACATGAAAACCCTCCCTCCCCCCCAAGCCCACCAAAGCATACTGGTTGTGCAGCATAAGATATATACAAAGTTGTGTTAAATTATTTTCAGCAACACAATGTTGATTAAATGGACTTTATGAACACTTGCTGTATATATCAATTAGGATAAATATATTTTTACGTTTCCAAGAGTATACTTGTACGTTGAGTCTATTACTTTTATACGTCCCGATTTATATATTTATGCATGAGAGCATAGTTTTATTTGTGCCAATTAACCTGTTTTGAAAAAAATACTATTGGTCAAGTCAATGGACATAATACTCAGTCACATAAATGTAAACCTTTGCCAGGTAATCATTAGAAAATATTATTTTCTGTAGTAAAAATATACCTCAGACTGCTTCAAGTATATGCTATATTTAAAGCTTCATTAAATTGTCTTCTGGAAAGTATAACTGCCTAGACAATGTTTCTACCGATTAAAGCTACATTGTTCAAAGTTTTGTTCTACATATTTTTCTGAGTAGGCTAGTTATAAAAAGTCACATATACAGTAAAATAAAAGTATACAAAGGAAATATTCGCATTATTGAAGTAATAATCCACCATGAAACAATCTTTATGGTTTACGTTTAGTGGTTAAACAAGAATTTTTCATATTACATATACTGTGTGTTAAAAAAGTCCGCTCCCCCTTTTATTTTTTTTTGCTTGTTAAAAAAACAAATATCTTTTGGGGAACGATACTAACATAATCCAAAGTATCTTTTGACGTTATAGGAAATTTTGAGTGTATCCTAAAATTGGGGGATTTTGGGGGCAACTCAAAATTTTTAAACAGGAAGTATGGCCATTTCATACCTCATCAGCATATAATATGAATATAACACAAACTTCGTGCAACTAAATATCACACTATCATAATTTAAATACATCAATATCGCTGGTAAACTGCAGTTTAAAAACATATGCAAACATTTCCTTAAGATTTTCATAACATTTCCTACCAGTACTTTAAAAGTTATTTTACAAAATTAAATAACAATAATTTAATGAAAATAAGAAATTTTAAAGAAAATGTTACTAGACCTTCTTAAGATTCGTTTATCTAAAATGCGACAAAATATGAGCTTTGGAAGTAAAGGTTGGGAATATTGTTATTTCGTTAGTTCTTATTTTGTAAAATATTCAATGTAAATAAAATAATATATTTTATTTGTTTTTAGGTAATAAATAGTATTATATTATATAATGTGTGTCAGTGGTAAACCAAATTAACCAAGAATATTTCTGTAATGCCTAATTTTTGCCGACTGCCATGCCTAATTTCAAAAACCTAATATAATTCTGCTATAGTCTAACATTTAGTAGTTAAAATAAGAAAACCTAAACATGGAAAATCCATTTTTTATATATTTGAATAACTGTTTCTCACATACTATTTTCAGTTTACTACACGAAACTAGAGTCTTTAAGAACCATTATTGTGTTTTTAGAAGTCTTATGGTTAAAGCTCTGATAATCAAATTCCAAATTCTGGGGTTTGGCACTTGGCCTACTAATATAATAGTAAATAAACATGTTTCTTGATTCATTAATTGATTTAATGGAAATTATTATATTTTGTTTTACTAACAATAAATTACAATAGAGTTCTAATATGTTCAATATGATTAGTAATAATAAAATTATTAATAATTTAAGTAATATATTCTTATATCTAAAATAAACCGTATTAATGTTGCCCATTACTAATATATTCAGATTGATAAAATTAAAGGAAGTAGGATTTTTGTACAGACACTAGACAGAAAATTTTCATTACAAGTGATGCCAAGGAACTGAATTACAATTCATTTATTTTAAACATTTAAAATGTGGCTATATATTATGAAATAACGACGGAGTTTTATCACCAATATTTAAAATAAGCTAAAGGAAGTCACACAATTAAAGATTTTGTCTGGTGACAAGCTCTGATCGATTCCTCGTGGCCGAAAACCCACAAAAAATTTTGGTGGTTTGTGGTCAAAAAAATTTGTTCTGACAAACAGTACTTGTTGTAGAGTAGTAGATTTATGATTGGTAAAATTTTAAAATAAGATTTAACACGAGTACCGGTAATCAATCATATTATTATTAAGAACTTTTATTTTTGTTTCTTACTTGGACAGTATAGTTTATGCTTGTTGGTAAAAACATATAGTTGTTTTCATAGTAATTAAACAATTATTCATCGATAGTACGATTAGTGGAATTTAGGAATATATTCCGGTTACTTGGGATAAACTCATAATTGGATCTCTACAACAAATTTCTTCTCTACTGGCTAATATTGAAACCAGTGTGGACTTATTGATTACATCTGTGTGCATGTATAAAAGAGACAAATTTGAGTATGATACAAATGTTTCAGAATAAGGGTCTTCGGAGCATTGTTAATGCACCAAGGTTCATCCGCAATAATTATAGTCTTCATCGGGATCTCAAGATGAACACCGTTGCAGAAGAAATAAAGAGGTATGTGGAGAAGCACTAACACAGACTTCTAAAACACCAGAGTTCTGAAATGAATTGTCTACCCACTACTACTCTTGAGATACGGCGGTTGAAGAGGACAAAGCTTTAAAACCGTGTTAAGTGCATGTAATTAATTACACAAGAACCAGGTGTACTGAGGCGAGCATAGGTGGGTGATATTCCAGTAAACAGTTACAATTAATATTAAATGTATATCGCTAGATAGGCTCTCATGAGTTGTAATTAGGTACAATAATTACAAAATTTATCGATAAAATTGACAACAGTATTTGGCTATTGTTTTTCGGCAGGTATTAAGTACAGGTGTTTTGAAAATGTTCAATTAATAATAAAAGAATAAATTTGTTTTTAAATTAAGACGTTTTTTTAATAGCTTTCGATAATTCTCTTCAAAAAAGTTCTATTTTACTTGGTGGATTATATTATTTATGGAAGTATTCGTATTTCAGTCAAATTAAGAAAAACGTTTTCCCGGTAAATATGAAAACATTTCGTTCGAAGTTTCCAATGTAATAACAATACTGCAATAACTTAACTATAATATACAAGCAACAGTGTAAGCATGCTAAAACCTACTGTTATCATTATACAAATAATATTACACACCTAAAGATTGTTGAATATTGAAGACAATGCAAGACATGTTTTGTTAGAGAATTTATTGCAACAGTTTATTTGTACTAAGTTTAATCATTGTATTTTCTTTTTTGTAATTATTTTACCCAGTATAATACAGTCAGATTTAATCTTCCTCAACGCTGCATTGCTGAAATTAAACTGAAGTCAGCCATGGGTAAAGCCAATATGCTGAAATTCGTTTGCTTGGTGAAAATTTCAAGTTTACAAAAAACATTTCGAAAGAATGTTTTACAAAATCAAACTTACAACGCCAACATGGATGTATCTAATAATTTATGACTTTTTTTTAATTGGTAAAAACAGAAAACACAGTAAAATCAGAAATTGTATATACACTATGGACCCTTTTGGGTAAACCACCTAATAGATTTTAAATGTAAACTCTATTTATAACTCCTTTTGGTACTAGTAACTAAATTATTACTTTCATTAAAACATTGAGTGTACGTCTAACTCAATAAATTTAAAAGAAATTAGGAAACAATAAATTAATAGTTATAATTTGTTTTACGGAAAGTACATAATATTATATCCTAGCATATGGTCTAATTAAAACGCTCATACTAGAATTTAAATAATAGCAATGTTATAAATTTTATTTATTTTAATATATACATTAATTCTTGCTTCCCCTAATACGAAAACCTAAATTTTAATAGCTTTAATAATACTCTTAGAATAATTGTTATTAGGTTACTAAACTTTAAATATTAAGTGGAAATAACTAATTTTATTAGTTTTAGTTTACGACAGTCACAAATTAATAGCAAATGCTATAGGGAGAGAGGGTACACTTTGATACATATTCTTTGTATTTCACTTTGATAACATTTCTGTTTTATTGTATTATCCTGCAACGAAATGAACGCCGGAGAGATTTGTAATTCCTAATAGAAACCCAGGCATACAAACTGTAATCAAATTTGATTGCAGGAAACGACTTTAATTCAAAACGAAACGCGCTTTCACAGAAACAAACAAATAAAACACGTCAACATTGATTTAACTTGTGACGGAGAATTTCCTTGTTTACATTTGATTGTGCTTTATATAGATCCTTTTGGAAATTTGTCTGTTTTCTGTGTTAAAATATATAAAAAATACTTGATTTGCCCATTTTCTGAAATAATATGAAACATCTGCCGTATAATATTTAATAATTTTAGAAATTCAGCTATATCCCCAGAAAAGCTTGTTTAGAAACCAAACAAACTTTGATGCTGTCAAAAGAAACTTTTAAAAAGAGTTGGCGAAAAACAGTAATTTGTGATATTTCTTAATTTCGTATTTATTATTCTGTTCATTCAGCTGTAGATAACTACATAGAGTACTAGTTAGAAAAGTACAATTATTACATTACTCATTTTAATTAATTACAGAGATTTGTACATTAAAACCTTTCAACTTACATGTCTTAAGCAACAAAACTAAAATAATGTGTTTAGTGATATAGAACAAATTAATTACCAAATATTTCGACTACTTTAAATCGTATGAACACAAACAAGATATATTTCTACAAAAATCACCCCAATAAGTTACTAAACTGATTATTATGTGTGTACAAATTTCAAAACAGAAAATATACTTTATCTGAGTATTAGTAAAACTCAAAATATAACTGAACGTACAAAGTGTGATCCGTTAGAAGTATACTAAACAATTAACTTTTAACTATGAATAAACAATGTAAACATAATTATGTATTACATATTATTTATGCGAAATTTTTGAGTGACTGAACATTTTTGTTTTTAACAAAACATGTACATATAAATCCTTTAATAATTATGTATCCAATATATTGGTTTAATTAACTCACCAAAAATACTTTATTTAGTTATAAAAATTAAGAAAACAAACGTGTAAATTATTCTCGCAGAACAGGATGTATTCTTAGTATAATGTGTATTTTAAATTTATTTTGTTTTAATGTTTGCTTTACTATAATTGTCTAGTTTTACTTGTAATATTTAAATTTATATATTTGTGTTTAAATAGTACTCAACAAACAAAAACAAAATGTGTAAAGAAGTATGTGTACCACTTACAGAATAAATTCTTCGAGATTAAATCAAAAGTAATCAATTTTAGGAAATCCTATTGATGTATCTATCTGTCGGGGGAAAATCGTAATCGAATATTGAAGAGAAGCTTATATTCGAGTTTATCTAAACATTTTATTAAAGTAATTCGCCATCAAAAATATTCAATTATAACCGATTCAACTCAAAGCTGAAAATACAACAAGAGTTGTGATGAGTTTTATTTGTAGGATTGGTACATTTACTTCCACTTATATAGCAATCCGATATATTTAGTTAAATTATTTCATAATTTTTTTAATTTTCAGACTCTTTAATATGTTAAAAATGTGAGTGATTTCTGAAGACGTATTAATTACTACCAGAGATTTTAATAATATATTTTTAACTCTAGAAAGTTTTTACACACATTATCTTATAATTTTATACAAATTATTTTTTTATAAGCATTTAATGCACACATTTTTTTAAACCGTTGTTAAAGAGATGGCATTATAAATACAAACACTAGTTGCGAACATTATAAATGATTTATTTTTATTTTTATCGCTACTTATTGTATATGTATTATCTTGAAAGATAATTTTATTTTCAGTATTAAATTAATCATAAAATGTATGCCTATAGTCCTATTTATTATTATGAATAACTTAATATAAGTTATCACTTTAAACTTTATAGAATTTAATATTAAATAATATTAAAATACTATATTCAGTTGTCACATGGCAATATTATTATTTAATCACTTTAAAATATATCATAAATTCTCTTAGTTACATCTGAATTTTGTTGTTGTTTTCTTTAAAACTAACTTTTTAACTCCAAGAATAAACTTTATTCTCTTAAAAAACTCTTTAAAAATTATTATTATTATTATTCAATACTTTTTAATACTCTTTATTTTCCATTATTATTTACTTTGATTTTTTATTCTATAAAAACTAACAATTTAAAATTTGTAAACCTTTTCTTTTCCCCTTCCAACTTTTTAATCCTGTGTGATATCTAATAATATTTTAAAATTTTTACAAAATTTATTTTGGATGTATTACAATAGGTATTATCCCTAGAACGGAAAGCATTAGTAAATTTTACGACTACCCTCAGTGTTTTATTTAAAACTATCAGGTTTTGGGGTTGACGGTACTGTCAATCAGGGAATTCCATCACTGTCGGTAGTCAAGGCTTCCTGTCCTTTTTTATGTTATTGTGTTTAGGTTTGTGAAAATAGTGTACTTGTAAATAGACGTTAGGAATGGCTCTTTATTCATCGGAAATCGACCGTCTGATCGATGATGTAAGTGATGTAAATAGTGATAACTCGGACCAATTACAAGAGAATTTTATTGACAGTGGAATATAAGATAACGTATTGTCATATTCAGGCAGTGATGACTATGAACCAACATCTGATAAAACTTGCGATGGTTTAAAGCATAACATTAATGAGTTGTTACATTCTATGGAAGGTTCACCCCAACAAGAAACAAACACACCTTCAGAATCTTTGGATATAGGTTTTTACCTATATCCTTGGAATCTTCAGAATCTTTCGATGTTCTAGGAAGAAGTTTTTACTTGATGTGTTCAGAGAATTGGAACATTAGTGTCACACCACGGTTGGAAAAAGAATACAAATTCCAACAACTCAACGAAAATTGAAATCACTCATTGTTGACGTCATGCAAAAGGAAATGGGTAGGCCAAGATCTGTTACCCAGCAACCAAACATAAACAATAGAAGGACAATAATTTGCAAGTTTTGCCCGTATCAGAAGAGACAAATGACAACAAACTGGTGTGTTCAATGCCTACTGCAATGCAATCTGGCAATGCGCCACAATTTTGCCGCCGAAATCTAACCAGAGAACTTTGAAGTATGATAATTTATGAACTTAAAAATAATATTATATACAATTTAATATATTATACTTTATAGTTTTGGTTGCAAATTTGCTTAGTAGTTTTTGTTTACGTTTTTCTTTAGTAACACATTGTCATTAAAAAAATAAGAAGTTTAAATTTAAATACCTTTAAATGTACTAAAATAATTTTATAATATAAATATATTATTATTATTATGTAGAAAATAAAGTTATTTTTCTAATTGTTATCCATTTTTTAAATTAACTTCCATCCCTGAATAGCATATTTATCAATTTTATTTTAGTTGTAAAATTTACTAATGCGTTCTATATCTTAACCACATCTTGGGTTTGAAAAATGTTTAAGTAAATAAAGTCTGTAGTCCGTAAAACTATTGCAAAACAAAGGGCTAAGAACACCTCCCATTGGAAAGCCAATTGGAATAATAAGTAAAAATTCCGTCAGTAATACATTTTTCTCTCTTTTAGGACTAAAATGCCTCGAAACCCAAAGAAGAAGCTTGGTACCCGGAAGTATAAAGATTATACAGATGAAACGCTTAAAATAGCTGTAGAAGAAGTGAAGGAAGGGTCATCTTTAAGAAAGATTGCTGAGAAATTTTGTATATCAATATTTGCTCTTACCGCTGCCCTAAAAGGTAAGGCTAACAAATGTGGTAGGCCTCCAGTTCTTAATTCTGATGAAGAAAGAAGATTAGTTGAATGTATAAGCATGGCCGGAGAGTGGGGATTCCCTCTTACGGCCCTAGACATAAGACTAATAGTCAAAGGTTACCTGGATCGTAGCGGTCGAAATGAAATCAGGTTCAAAAACAATATGCCTGGGGTTGATTTTATTGACAGTTTTCTCAAAAGAAACAGTAAAGATCTTTCCAAACGGTTGGGACAAAACATTAAAAGAAGTCGAGCGGCTATTAGTAAGGATATCGTGAATAACTACTTTAATGAACTCGAAGAGACATTAAAGGATGTTGATCCATCAATGATAGTGAACTACGATGAAACCAACATGACCGAAGATCCAGGGAGGAAACAAGTGATCGTGAGAAGGGGATCACGGCATCCGGAGCGTATAGTAGATTTTTCTAAATCTAGTACGTCAGTAATGTTTTCTGGAAATGCAAGTGGAACGCTACTGCCTCCTTATATAACTTACAAGGCAACACATCTCTATGACTCATGGACAGAGAATGGTCCAGCAGGCACTGTATACAATAGATCTAAAAGCGGGTGGTTTACCCTTGAAATTTTTGAAGATTGGTTTCAGAGAGTAGCTTTGCCCTACTTTAACAAATTTGACAGTGATGCCAAGAAGGTTTTGATAGGAGACAATTTGTCGAGTCACATCTCTGCCCATATTGTTGAAGAATGCAACAAAAATAAGATCAAGTTTGTACTGCTACCTCCTAACAGTACGCACTACACACAGCCCCTAGATGTGGCATTTTTTAGGCCATTAAAAATAAAATGGCGCCAGACTTTGACAGAGTGGAAAGAGGCCAATCGTGGCTCTATTACAAAAGACAGGTTTCCAAGACTTCTGAAAAAGTGTCTTGATATTTTGGGTCAGGAAAACATAAGCAAAAACTTAACAAGTGGATTTAAGGGAGCTGGTACGTACCCTTAGATCGAAACGAAATTCTGAAAAGGCTTCCTGATGGTGATGCCACTGCCAAAAGTAACTCCAGTTGCCCACAAACAGTATCTGAAGAGCTTAATTCAAGCAATAACTGGACTGATTCTATTAAAGCCTTTTTTGAAGAAAGTAGGAAGAGAGATACCGAACCTCTGACACAGCGGAAGAAGAAGAAACTGAATGTCCCTGCAGGAAGGGGGATTGAACGGATTGAAGACACAATTCTGACCAATGATGATGATCCTCAACCGGGTACGTCCAAAACACCTGATACCAAAACAAAGGAAAACCACAGCAAACTAAAGAATTTCAAACCTAATAAGGAACTTGCACATGCCGACTCAAGTGGCGATTCTGATGACCAGTATTCTTTAATAGACTCTAATGCAGATATGGATCCAGAAACATTTAGCGACCTGGATTCGGAGATATATCTACAACTAGAAGAGGCGACTTATGAAAAACCCCCCAAAAAAGTAGTCTCTAAAGAAGAACTTAAACCTGATGTTTACGTCGTTGTTGAGGTCATCTTCAATAAGAACACAAAAAAATAAACCACAAAACAGTTCTATGCAGTCGTTCTTACAACTTGTTTTGAGAAGAACGAAGTTACAGTGAAGTTTTTCAGAAGAAGCTCCAAATTAACAGGAAATGACTATATTATATTTCCCATTGTTGATGACGAAATGGACATTCAGTTAACCACGTACGGCCATGGTTAAAGCTAAAATTGGCCAGCCCGTTTTTAGCGTTTTGCAAGCATATTTTTAAAAATTCGCCAAAAATAGTAAATGAACCCCAATCCAAATGTGTTCAATAGCTTTTTTGTAGAGGAAACTTCAAAGAATTCAAATATGCCACTAAAAATTAGTTTATTTTGAAATTGTAAAAGTTATTAGCTCAAGAAACAAAAAATGTTCAGTAACGAAAGGAAAAAGTTCAACTTTAGACCTACATAAAAAATAGTAAACATGGAGTAAATAGTAAACAGTAAGCGTAAAAAAGTTTCGTAATTTAGTTCTAAATAGAACTGTATAAAAACATTTATCAATTTCAAATTTTTTATTTTGAAAAAAACAGTTTTTATGTTTCAAGTACACAACTGGTACCTACCTAGGCCTAGATTGTAACGTCATTTACTAATATATGCTTTGACCAAAAATGAAATATTATTATAAGAAAGTGTAGAGGATAAATCAAAGAAAAGAACGGTGTACTTGTCTTTCCTTAGTTCACAAAAGTGTTTGAGTTACATTTATCTGAATAACAAAAAGACATCAGTCGAATAAAAACTCCCGAGTTAACACGTGCATGTAGGTTGCGTCATTTGAATAGCGTGGGAACAAACGCCCTAGGCGATCTCACCACAACGTCACTTTCCACTGCTGTCTAGACAATCACAAAACCGGTTTTATCTGGATTACTTGACACAGTTCGAAACGTCAGACTTTGCTCTACAAAATGGTATAAAGCAATCTGTCAAAATATAAGGCGTAGCCTTGTGAATATCTGTTGACAAAATGGCCTGTTTATTGGTTGAGAGACTGTCCAATCGCAAGGGTTTACAGTACCTCATGAATGAAAGACTAATTTTACAGTGACATCTGATTGGAAGACACCAACAGAAAGATAAAATCTTGACGAATCCAATGGTGTATTTATAATAGCCAAAGAAATATTTGTGTAGATAGTCTTGCACGTTGAAGAATTGGGAAATAACAGTCCAATTGTATGCAGATTCGCGCGTGGAAACAGCTGTAGCCCGATATGCATATTTTAAAACGATGATTACGTATGTAAATATACGTTTTACGAAAAAGTTGTAAATACAAAAATTGAAGTTTAATTCATTTCCTTTCCAATGGTGCCAGTTTTATTACGATTGGATAATTTAAAGTGAATTAAATTAGCGATTATGCAAATATATGCAAATTTTTGCAAATGTGTGAAGTTGTTGCGTTTGCGCCGTCTAACCTGGTGTTGTGGTGTCGTATGGCCGTTCGTGGGAACAGATAGGTCTATCATTTCAATTGTGCAACTATCTAAAGTAAACAGAGGACATTATACGTTTCCTTATGAACTAAAAGACTGAACTTTAACAGGCCTATTTAAAGAGTAGTTTTTTGTGTATTTTGTGTTTTTTTGGTTAAATAATAAAGCTTTTTTCTTGTCAAAAGCTTTTCTTTATTGTTACATATGCCTGATTTATGGTTTTATTTACCCTAGCAATCTCTAACTAAAGCCAAACATTGATTTTTAATTGATGGCTTTTGTTACCCCTTTTCAGGGGTAATTAAAGCCACCATGTTTTAATTTTTTTATTTTAAAAATATATATTTCTGTCAATTTATATATGACTTAAATATGTTAACTTTCTGTTATGAATAAGTTTCTATGTGTTCAAATTTGCATCAACATATGAATTTATACTTTTAATATGTAATTGTATATAAATATTGGTTATAAGACAGTTCCATTACTCTTAAGTTTCATGTAAACGGTAATAATTTATTTGTTATTTTATTAATTGAATGCAAATCATTCATAAAGTGTTTAACAGATTGTTTACTAAATTAGGAAGGACCAAATATATTTGTATAAAATAAAATATAATAATAAATATGTGTCTGTTCATTTTCTTGTAGATATGATATGCACCAATAATCCATAAACTTTTTTTTGTTTGTATATTTTTTGTTATTTATAATGTATATCTATATATATAACAGCGAAATACCACTTACTCACTCACTCACTGACTCACTCATCACGATTTCTCAAAAACTACCGAACGGATTGAAATTAAATTTGGTATGTAGCTCCCTCTAGGGCCATAGGTGCTCACTAAGAAAGGGTTTTAAAAAATTCGAAATTTTATTGTATATTTTGAAAATTATTTGTAAATATAGATATTTGTTTGAGTTACGTATAAATAAAATAAGTGGCACAATTTTAATCTTTGTCTCAAACAGTGCGCCGCAATGCTTCTGATACGAGACTCTAATTTACTTCTGTTATTACAGAACCTAAACTCACACAATCTATTATAACACTTTAGTGTTTCCCTCTAGAAATAAATGACCTCTTCCTCTGTATTTATCTACTGTAGCGTAATTAATACAAGTATGCAACGTTTTACTTTATTATTATTTACTTTTAAACTTTATTTTATTGATAGAGAAAATATAAATTGAAATACATAATATTTAAAGATTTTATAAACGAAGCACAGCATTGAAAAGTAATGTAACATTTTATCAATTACAAACAAAATAAATAACTTGGATTTTAAAACTTAATTTTAATATTTGTCAATGAAACAAAGGAAAACTAACACATGTTCTAATCAAGGTTATGAACCTATAATTTATAGGTATACAAATCGTAATTCTCCAGGTAGGATAATATGATGATTACCAATCTAGACATGAAAAATCATAATTTCATCTCCTATTTTATATGAAAATTGCTGACTCAGTGGTGATATGCATAGTTTAATTATAAGAGAACGTACACACATTTATTGTAAATAATTTGTAAAATTTACTTAGACTTAATGTTATGATGTTCACGCTATTTTAAGGATATGTTATCAGAACGGTACCATGCACTGCGTATATTTGTTATTATGTTAAGTTAATGCTCATTGACATTTAAAGTATTACTAAACTTGTATAATTCACTATTAGTCCAGTCAAACCTTTTCCGGAGGTACCTATTTCAGGAAAAAAATATAGAAGTTTTTTCTCCCTCGTTCTATATGTTTTTTGGGGTGCTGAATCCGAATTTCAACTTTGGTAATTCTCACGGACATAGCTTCATAACGAAAATCGCAAAAAACCTCAAAATTTTAGAATTTAAAAAAATGTTTTGCCAAAAATTCATATAAATATATGCACTTTTCGAGGAAGAATACTCTACACAAAATTATAGTATATTAAATTTCCTACAAAAAGCACTCTCAAAAGTAGTTTTTGGTTGAACTTTTTCGCTGTTACAGTGCGCTGAAAAAAGGCAACAATTCCCTACTTTGTTGAAAACCAGTTTTTTTTAATTGTTCGCTTGTAACTCAAAAACGATGTTTTTAATTTCACAAAAGCTTGCATTCTACTAAAACTACATTAAATTTACTGAAAAATTGCACACCTTAATCACTTATTTTGGCCAAATCGTGTAGCCGGTAGAGCGCGATGAAATTGTATGTCATATTACGAAAAACGTTAAATCAAGAGTCCTCACCTAAAACTCAATAGAGACCTACATTATCACTATTTACTTATTAAAAACTATTTTATTTGGGCTTTATAATTAATAATACATGTAATTACTTATTAATTATATATCAATTAATTACTACTTTTAATTATAAATGTAATTAATTAATAAATTATTATATCAATGTAATCACTTATTATTTTGATATCAATTTAATTAAGTACTAATTATTAATCTACATATATAAAATCCAAATACCACTCACTGACTCATCACGAAATCTCAAAAACTATAGAAAGGATTGCAATGAAATTTGGTATGTACAGTAGTTTCCTCTAGGGCCATAGGTGATCGCTAAGAAAGGTTTTCAAAAAGTTTGAAATTTGATAGGGGATTTGGGAGATCAAAGTTACTAAAAAAAAAACCACCGAACGGATTGGAATGAATTTTTTTATGTAGCTTCCTCTAGGTCCCTTTGTGCTCGATAAGAAATGTTTTTAAAAATTAGAGGGGTTTGGGGGTCAAAGTTACTAAAAATGTCCATAGTAAATACATAGTGTAATATATTGATCGATATATATATATATATATTTTTTTTTTCTATCCGTGCAAAGCCGGATCGGGCCAGCTAGTTATGTATATAACTGAACAGTTGTTGTAAAGATTGGTTTGTGGTTTTCAGGGGGGAATGTCCTCTTTTGAATTTGGTAGGTAGTTAAATCCCCTATGCATAATCATCGCCGGTTCTCCATCCAGCTATGAGGGCGCAGGGGATGACTTTATTCCAACAATTGTTTGAAAAAATGGAAGGCAACTCTGGAGTTTAGTAGCTCAGAACAACATGTTGATAGCCGGGACTCAAAGATTAAAAGAGAAATTCCCGTTATGAATAAAATGTTGAATTGTTTTTAGCAGCACCCGCCTTTCCTAGAAACTCCAGAATCATATCCATCACTAAAGGGCTTTTTGGAGATAATATGTTATTGGCTCTGTACTCCTTCCAATATATACTTCCTGAAGTCAGGAAAAGGAAGTGCATGAACCTTTTCCCACCCGCCAAGTGTGATCGAGTCATTCATAGCCCAGACCTTGGACCTCTCATCAACATATTTAAAGACCCTCGGGCTGATCAAGAGGCAGTTGTGAGTGGAGGAGAATAATGTCTCCTTGCTCTCTATAGCTCCGGCAAACAAATGAGCTCCTTAAACAAATTGCGATATAGGCTATGCAAGCTATTCATAACATCTGCGTTCAAGGTGATATCAACATCGCTATTCTCCCCTCAACAGAGATTGTAGCACGACAGCACTCACTAAGGATCTACCTCCAAGTTCAGACGCGACTGGGAGAACCGTAAACAGTTGAGGTGGATGAAGAACAGATAATATGGTATTCAGCACATCACCACCCCCGAGCCACCTGCACTTGACAAACTACTGCAACTAATTTCTTGCAAATGCACGATAGACTGCAAAGGTCATTGTGTACGTAAGAAAGCTGGACTATATTGCTTTCGGATTTTCTAAAACTGTGAAGGAAATTGCAGCAATATGGACAAATATTTCACTGTTGATGACCAGGGTTTGGACGAAATGGACAACACACCTCAAACCCAACGCATTCGAAATAACAAAGTGAATTTTCATTTGGGTGCTCACATTTGAAATCTCTACATCTCTAGTACCGTAACTAATAATTGAATTACATTCTCATGGAGCTTCACTAACACTACCATATTTACTTTCATGTTTTAGATGAAGATCCTTCCCCTGGGCCTACAGCCCAAGCATTGATTGAAGTTGAAAGAGGTATACTATAGAATTCAATGCATTCATATTGAAAAATGCAACAATTCATTCTATAAATATCATTGCTAATGATGTCGTGTTTGCCTTTCATATTTCAGAAGAGCAACCAGACCTTCAACCGCTAAGCGCCGTAGAATACAAAAGATCATCTCTTTTGTATTTACCTACCTGTATTAATTATGATAATTGATAGGTTATTTTTAAGAACAAGAAATTAACCCTTCTGTTTTCTTCTTTTTCCATTGTAAATTTAATATTTTCGTGGATTTGATTTATTTTTTCTAAAATTTGTTCTCCTTTATTATTTTGGCTGTCTTTTATTATTAATAGTGAGCCATCTACATATCGGATGTATTCTAAGCATTCATGTTTCTGCAAAATATTTTGCTTCTAAATGTTGAATAAAAATTTCACTTAATATAGCAGATAATGGATTTCCCATACCCAATTCATCTTTCGGCTTGTACACAGTGTTGTTAAATTTAAATTGGTTCTGTTGAAGTAATATAGTTAAAGCCTGCAAAATTTCTTTATTTAGTTCCACATTACTTCCATTTTATTTTAACAAACTCTCTAAAATGTTTAGTGTTTCGTTTATGGGTATCGATGGATATAAGTTCTCTATGTCAAGTGAAATTAGTTTATGTTTTTTCTGAAATTTCAAGTACTTTTAATTTGTCTGCCATAACGGATGAATCCAGTACTGAAATAGGTCTCGATAATGGAAGAACCTCGAAACGCGTCGACAAATTTAAGTGAAAGTGTTACGTTAGGATTGGCAGAAAATTGTACTAAAACGTATTTCATGGATCCTAGCAGATATAATTTGTGTAATAATTAATAATCTTCATTATTCAAGTTATTTTGAGATCACTGAAAGATGGATCAAGATATAAGGAATGTTTCAATCTATTGAAGATTTTTCCGAGGTAACTACACTTACGCAATTTAATTAACGTGAATGCAATAATTACAATTAAAGAGTTATCGAATTACCATTACGTAGTTTAATTTTAATATCTTAAATTTTAAAATTATTTTTGTAGTATTTTGAACATCCGAACAACAGACGCGTATGGACTTAAAATATCCCTCACTACTTCCTTAATATAATCATTAGTTTAGAAATATGAATACACATACTTGTTTTGGCTGTTTTTGAAAATAACAAAAATATTGGTAATGTTTTGTTTCGATCGCCCTTTTTTTCTAAAACCTGTCTATAATTTGTTTGAATCAATTAAGCACAGCAACGACACTCATAATCGTTTATAGTCTCAGTAAAAGTTATGGTATAATAAAACTAAATTAATGTAAGCACTAGTTCCGTATTTACATCTAGTGCATTATTGGTTTATTGAGATGGCAGAATTATCAACACCACTCTGACGTCACGCAATGGGGATATAAACAGCTTAACGTAGATTAACTAAATTGCTATGTCGACTTGTTTCTGTTTTGTAAATTGTTATACAATTTGTATCCCAAGTAGGATGTATTGACATATTAGTCTTCTTTTTTATTCCTAGTCACATAAACAATTGTAATTCTGAATTTATTCTGTTGCTACACTGTTATTTTGTATGCAATACTAGTTCAAGGGGGCTTAAATTCAAAATTACAATACATTAAACTATACACTTATCCTTCATAAATGTTCATATGAAAGTTTAAATATTAGACAAATTCGGGGTAACCTACTACATTTATTTACAGTTTCTTTTTGTAAAATGTGTTACATTTAACCTCGACAACCTACTTATATATTAATTAAAACATTTTAAGCTTGTCGAAATTTAAAAATACAGAAGTATATAAATATGTGAACCAAATTCATAGAATGCATTTCTTTCAGTTCCAAAGCTGAAATAAAATTTTAAATTTGTTTATTTTACTTTAGAAATAATATGAATTAATTTCCTCTAATTTTGAAGGAACGAAATTCCATAAACTTTTATTTTTGCTGTGTTACGCATAGTATATAAATATAAAGTTATCAAGGCTCTTTCATAATCTGTTTCTTTACGAAAACAACTAGCTTATTCTCACAATAAACTCTACAGTTCTCCGAGTAAGCGCAAACCATGATTACAAAATGTGAAAACAAATATTCTAGCTCAGGCTACCGAGGAAACACTTTTTATAATTATGTGACAATGTTTATGTGTGCAGCATCTTGTTATGCGGAAAAAACACTGTCTTTAAAAAAGCGTTCAAAGTATAGCAAACCAAGTGCTTTATATCTTTAGCGTTATAATAAAATTGTTTAACTTAATGTACCAAATGTCAAAAATAATATAACTTAAGTTATTTTTACAGGTTATGAAGGTGTGGAGAATAATTCAACTGCTACATTTGGAAACTAAATCAGTTATTGTGCAGGTCAAGCTTAGTTGCTGGCTTAAGGTACTGTTAATCAGCTGCCCTATGGTTTTTTATTAGTATAAGAGATTTTTTCTAGGAAATGGTAGGACCCAACTAACTAGACTAGGGCAACTGCCCTATTCCATCTAACACTTACGCAATAACCGTTTCTACAAACTTCAATCCAAACAATATTTAATATACATGGGAACTTAAGCTAATAAAACATAATAATTTTGACTATAAATTAGGTATAAATTTACCTGTTTGACGTCTATCAATCCTTTCTTTATTATTATAGTGACGACCGCGGTTTCGGTTTTACACCATCATCCGGTCACTTAAATATTACAACACATTTAAAATTTAAATTGTTAAAACCAAGTCACTCAATATTGAGGTTGTCACAAAAACACTTAACAACACAAACGAAAACACGAAACACTCAACGTACATATAATTATAAGATGTCCACATGTTGCCCGGGCGGAGGTCAGATATCGACTGAAGTTAAGTAAATTGGCTTGATGCAATGGTCTGTGCGGTAACCTTTGTATTTTTTATATTAATTAGGGTGTCAAACATAATGTTTGACTGAAAAGATTTTTTGTCATTTAAAAGGTGCTGTTTATCAGTTTGTGATGCTCTATAAATTGCAAATTCTTCCCAGGAATCCATATATCGACCTTTTTTACAAATATGTAATATGTTCATATCTGTATTGAAATTGCTGTGGCTATGAAGTTTATCCATTAAATGTTCTGCAAAATTAGACTTGGGGGGATTTACAACCTGTCTGTTTTTAGGTAAATGCACTTTATACCTTTTTATAAAAGGGCGGCCTGTTTGACCTATGTAGAAAAAAAATGAAAATAATAATTTTACTATAAAAAGACAAAAAAACATTAGCTTTCGTCTTAACTAACAGAGATTATTTAAGTTAAAATCTGTTTATATTATAGGATAAATCTATGTATTTACTGTAAAAATGTGGCGTTTAGAAACTTTAATAATTTCACAAGGTTGACTTGATGAAATTCTAACTGCATACATCTGCTATAAAGAGTATGTTATTTCTGCATACAATGCTTCTTTTCAAATAGTTTCTACATATTTATTCTAATAATTTCAGAAGGTTGTCTTAATGAAATTCAGACCGCATGCATCTGCTATAAATAGTATATTACTTCTGCATACAATGTTTGTTTTGAAATAGTTTCTGCATATATATTCTAATAATTTCAGGCTAATTATTTTATTTAGATTACTGTATTTTACAGTTATGAGATGAAATCATAGCAGATTGTCTTTTATTTTTACATGACTTTATTATAAATGTTTTAGTAATTAAAAAAGTTCACTAGGTAATTGTTTCAGGATTCATTATAAACTTGTAGCCTATAGCATTACCGAAGATATACAACAAAGCAGGGCATTTTTTTAAAATACAGTTGTGGCATACAATTGAATCTTACCGTATATTCTTGTATTTTTACACGACTTATTACTTTAATGTAAATTTTATTTTATTATTATTTAAAAACATTTAGTAAGCAATTAGTGATATAAATTTGTATACCTTCAGATGAAAGTTGTAAAAGAGGTTCATATTCTTAAGATTCGTATTATTTAGTGTCTCTTTAGTTCTGTAAACAAAAATATATTATTTATTGTTGTCAACATATTTTGCTGTAACAATGTGGATTTACACGTGTATAGGGATATTTTTATGTTATGTAGAAAAAAGGATGTAATGTTTTAAATTTATTAGAAAAATCTAACACAAAACCCGTATAGTTAAAGATAAATAAAGTGTATATACTTGGATAGAAAAGTTTACTCTACTCTGATTGGTTTATTAAACTGTTGGACGTAACCTGGTTTGTAGGGTTCCTTGTTATTTCAAAACTTTGTGCAACTTTTCTCATTTAGAACAGATCCCCTGTTTTCTACACATTATATGCAGCCAGGCTTTACGAAGTAAGGAAACAATCAGTACAATAAAGTGGTCCAAGTTTAATTTAAAGAGGAGAAACTTAAAAGTTGAACAACAAACAAAAATAAGTTTAAAGAATTCCATATATTTTTGGCACAAACGACTACTATCAGAAACCTTTACCGCCTATTTTCAAGAGTGGATCATCAATTTAATGAGTAAACTTCTGATTGGATTTGAAAACATGTTTGGTTACAATACTATTTCAATCGTGTACATAATTCAATCGCAAGTGAAAAGTTTTAAACATTTGTAGAAAATGTGTTTAAAAAAATATTTTTAACGGAGATTCATTTAATATATATATATTTTTAATCTAATTAATTAATACAAAACCAACGCTATATTGAACCAATTTTCACCTAAACATTCCCTTAACGTAGTGTTAAAACCCTCTGAGGATGATGACCATGTCATCGAAATGTACATAAGGGTAAGGTATTAAACTTAACTTACAATTTAGTTGTTTAGTTATAGTTTCTGCTCCTTGATTTGTGGTTCGGGTTTTTATTTAAATCAGTGTGATTCTCTTAACGGCTATTTCCGAAAAATATTGGTATAGGTTGTTGTCGAATTGTATATACAAAGTAAAATAAGTCGTGATTCATCTCGTTATAATTTCAATGACTTTCTATACGAATAAAACCTCTACGTTCCTATTATTCAAATTTGTCCAGTGTTTAAGGGGGGATTTAAATTTTACCTTTCTTTTGAAGGGAGTGGGGTACTGGTGGAATCTTTAATTTTTTAAATGGCAACCTCTATCTTGGAACAAATAATTAATTCGAAAACCCTTTACAAACCATGAATTTCTATGGTAAGAAATAAAAATCAACTGTTGCATGCGTTCGCTATTCTCAAACAATTATTTTGTAAGTTATTTGTATAACTTTATATTATTTAAAAGAAGGCAAGAGATATGCAAAATCTGATCTAGGTAAAGTTATTCACGGACAAGGGGACCTTAGAAAACTTTTTTTAATTTCAAAAACCCTGTCCCCACATACCACCCCCAACTCAATAATTTGTAATGGGCACATAAGGGTTTGTGACGAATGAAATTGATTCCTTTTAAAAACCATGAATTTTGATTACAACAAAATAAAAATTGGGTCAAGTCAATTTGTATGCTACGCTCATAAATGTTAGTTTGTAAATTATTTCTAGAATTTCATAAAGATAAGTTATCAAAATGAAAATAATAATTTATCACAACGTTCAATTTTTTAAATTGGATAAAGTTAACACCATTAACAGGAGCCAAGTTATAATCATCACAGAATGATAAGTAATAACTCCATAGCTTATGCCGTGATAAAAAAATAATGTAATTTATTCCGTTGGTTGCATACAGCACTTTTACATTAATTTCTTTACTTTTGGCCTGAAAATAGGTTGATATTGTTCTAGGTTTTAAGTAAAATACGTCAAGAAATTCACGTTTTTTAACTGTTTTAATTTCATGTATCACAAGTCATATGTGGGCATTACAAAATGTCGACACGAGGTGATTAGAGTGGGATTGGAAGGATTTTGAAAATAGGTTTTCTAAGGTTCTGATAAAAGATGAAAAATTGTCCGGAGAATATATTTTGAATATCTCTTTCCATTTTTTTAATAATATAAAATTATAAGTATAACTTCATAAAATTTTCTTGCTTAACAAACGAATTGCGATAACTGATTTTTTTTATTTTCTTACAACAGAAATTCATAGTTTTTAAAAGGCAATAATTTGACGTATCATATGCTATGTAAGTGTCAATTACTCATTTTTTAGTTGGGATAGTATAAAGTGGCTGGGGGGTGTTGGGATTTTGTAAATAGGGTTTCTAAGTTCCCCTGACAATAAATAACTGTCCCTAAATCAGATTTTACAAAAATATCTTTCCTTATTTTATATATTATAAAGTTATAAAAAAAACTTACAAAATGTAATTTCTAAGCGTATAAAGCGAGTTCGTCAGCTGTATTTCCTTACCACGAAATTCAAGGTTTATATATGATATGTCACAAGATAGGGGTTACCATTTAAAATATTAAAGTTTTCCCTTAAGTCACCCACACTTCAAATGGGAGGGAGCAACATGTTTAACACCCATAAAACACCAGACAATTTTGTATAACAGTTATGGCAGATTATTTAAGTTGATACAGCATTCCATTTAAATTATATCGATGTGTACCCGACTTATTTTACTCACTGTATACATAAACGCAAAGTTTTACAAAATGTAATGTAAACTTCAACCAATTCCTCACAAACGCATATTACTTTTATTTGCATTTTATAAATCGTGATGGCATATCAAATTTAATAAAAACTCCTATTTGAATTAATTATAACAATACTACATAAAACTAAAAACATGTGATGTTCCAAATACATATAATTATTTATATTAAGTCGATTTCGAAGACATTTTCATGATCTTCAGTGGTTTACAAAGTTGTTCTTTTATCAGAAGTTAGTATACAGATTTTTAGAAGCCTTCTCAAAAACTGCCTACAGTTTTATTAATTAAGAATTTCAGTAAACAGTTGATTAATATTCCAACATTGGATATCTTTCAAGTGATATCTTTCCAATTAGTGAAAGTTGATATCTTTCCTTTTTGGATTAGCAATAAGAACTCTTTTACAATTTATTTTGTTTTTTTAATTTTGTGTTATTTTTAAGTCATGCATTTTAAGTACAATTAGTTTTGAATTTCAGTAATTTCAATCTCTTTTCCATTAACATTAATTTGTATTTAGAATTTAATTAACGTACTGTAACTTTATAATTTAAACGACACACAGGTAGTTGCTTAATTAATTCCGTGAAAACTTGTCACTCCCAGTATATCCATTGCTAATAGAAAACTAAGAAGTTAAACATTGTAAATTTTGTTAAGGTAACACTTTTTTGCAGAAGCTTTTTTTAAATCAATAAGCAATGCCAAAAAAAAGATGTTCGAAAGCTAAATAAGTAAATCTGACAAATCACAGTCAGTTTTTAAGAAATAAATACAATTTGAACTTGCCGAGGATTGTGTTTACTAATATTAAAATTATCACACATTTTCAAAATTAAGCGTTATTTAAATGAATTCCATAAAACAGTTTTTATCTTTAGTTATATTAGAGACAAAATTATGATATTATAGCTGAAAATAAAAAAGATATTTTAAAGACAATTTGTTGGTTATTATTATTTTACATTATTTTACATACATAGGTTTGTGTTTTAACTTTGGTACACTTAATTTTTTTAAATAAAATGATTAATGCAATATTTAAAGTACCTTAAAATAACCTGATTGTTATGAAAATAAATTTATTTTAGTGCAGAATTTTAGTAGGATTTACTTCTTTAATGTACTTTAGGCCCTATATTAATTTGTTTTATTGTAAAGTATTTTACAAACAGATGTAATAATGTTTTTTTATGTTGAATAAAAATCAAATACTGGAGATATAAGTACTACAGTTTTTTACTCACTATATCCAACAAAATATGCTTTGGAAATTCATAATATTAGTATAATGTTTAAATTGGTTAGCAGACACTAGAACTTAACCAATTAGGCTACCAAAGTATAAGCTTCTTAAATATCCGTACATAGAATTCAAATATATATGTCCTTTTTATTTTCCATAGACAAAATAATTTAAAACGAACAAATGTGTTAAAGTTTTATTTATTTCACCTAAAGTTTTCTACGAAATTCCTTTTAATGTATAGAAACACTTAAACAATTGCAAAGAATTTTAATTCCTTTGATGTGAAATAAGCGACTTTCAGTCAGTACTATTTGAATTCAGTTCGTAATTTTTTTTTTCCATTTAAATATACAAGAGAGTTTCATTTATAACTTTTTTTAGCGTTAAATACTTCCTGCCTTTCTTATTGTGGTGGAGTAGAAACTAATTGATTTATAAAGTCTGTAAGAGTGCGTGCGCTATATAAATCAAATATTTTATTTATAATTATAAAGAAGTTTCATCTCACAATGGGACCAACTTATTATAACATAAACGACAGTATGTTTGAAGTTAGGGTAGAGGTTATTTCAACTTATAATAAGGGAGTTTCAGCTATTATAGTTTCTGGTATCAATACAATTCACAGTAATAATTATTAAAACTTCCCTAGTTTTTGGCAATCACTATTTCGCTATGTTTAATTGTAAATAGTTATCGGAAAAATGGATTAATATACAAAGTTGAAGTTTTGCTTGGATTCTTACAGCACAAATGAAAAACCAAAAAGAAAGAAATGTTTTCAAATCACCCAAGTCGAAAGAACAGTTGCTTAGAATGTATTATGTTCAATATTTCGAAATCATTTAGCTTTATAAAATAAAATATTTTAAACATAATGAAAACGAGTTATTGAAAAAAAAAACTAGAAAAATCCTTTTTCGGTTCTTATTAAAAACAATAAATAAATAGTCGCCTGGAAGTAAATTGTTTTTTTGAATACTAATACGTGTTTTACACCTAATATAACAATATTTATACAGGAATGGCAAGGTACACAAAAACACAAGGTTTTAAAAATCTGTTCGAAGTTGCACAGTGTTTACTGTTTTTATTTTGCGTACTCAGCACCACCACCTGATGAAGTACAAAATAGATAAATGTTAGCTCTTTTGAGTAGACTCTCATAAATTATGTGAATAGTAACAATATAGTTCAATAAACTACGTTGAAGAACAGGAATGCAGAAATTGTATTTTACTGTTCTAAACAAGGTAAGCAATACTTAATTTCCTTGGTATATTTAATTATGTTTACTTTACTAGGTGCCACTTTCTAAAGATAAAGAGAGAGAGATTAAACTTTTAATAAACATATAAAGTACCTTCCAGGCTGGTTCCCTAACCAGGCAACGGTTTTTCTTGCTTGATTTATTACTTATTTGAATCCGTGTTAGAAACGTCTCTTAGGACTTCTGAATAAATTAATGGCATTCTGGAGTGGTTTTTATTCTAACAGTGAACTATTGTCAAGAAACATTGGGTTGGGTAATTCATATGCAATGAAAGTTTAAGTATTGCATATTGCATGCAAATTGTACAATTTATGTAGCTAAACATTTTGTTATTATAGCCATAAAAACCGCAAGTGAACTGTTTTAAAGAATGTCTTAATTTAAAACAAATATATCTGGAAAGGGTAGTATAATTTTTTGTTAATTTTATTAAACTGAAATTTAAAAAATCTGTTGTCAATAATTTTATTTTTTTTTTCAAAAATTAACATACATTTCTTAAAGGACCTTTTCATATTAACACTTTCGTATATTTTATAATAACTCTCATTTCATAGAAACAAATGCATAAATGAAAAATATATTCTTCAAAGCCGGCACATTTTGGTCGCCATATAATCTGATGTGGTTTAGTACATGAAAAATAAAGGACATTCTTAAAGTATAATTTGTTTTCTAGTTTAATGTTTCGAGTTTTAAGCATAACAAGAAAGAAATTGATTTTCTATGAAATCAATTCTATTGTGTGCGTGTTTTTCCATTGTATGTTGAATATCTTTATGAATAATTTTTAATTGGCATAATATTTTTCTTCCGTATTTTCGTTACAATCTAGACTAATATTATCAAAGTACTTATGTTAGATACATATGTCGCAAATATAACTTTTAACTATATGTCTTCTAAGTTTTGTTAACATATTTCTCTTAAAATTTAAGAAATTGTATTCCTTATACATAAGCTATCTTCCGGTTTTTATATTGTATTTCTAATTTGAATTTGAATATATAATTTGATAGTAAATAGTTCAACAGATATAATAAATAGACTCATAAAACAAGATATACTGTCGACCAATATGTGTCTAGAGCTTGCTTGTCTATAAATTAGTTAGCGATTACTGAAATTATAGATTTTGCACGGTATCGCTTGTTGTGGGCAGTTTGGATTGGTTTAATTTAAAATTTAAGCGATGACATTTTTTGCCAATGAATTTGAGAAAAATGTCAGGTTTATTTAAGTTATTACTTGCATCAGAGTATCTGAGATATGAAATAAATAACAATGGAATGGTCTTAGCATTTATTGTTATTGTATAAATTACATACGATATACATTGAATAAATAAAGTTAGTTATTGTACATGTTGCATTAAATAATATTGTATTTTTGTTGTTGGAGAAACATGGCATTAGGTTTCTAGATTGTAAAATAATAGTGTTTGTATGTCGAAGGAGTTGTTATTCTTTTACCGTAGAGTGGCTCCCATGTACTCAGTATTCTTCCGTATTGTACTGAAGTATATGTTAACTGGGATGTTTTCATATATACTGTTAGAAATGAGGACGTTTATTATTCTTTTTAGCATCTTGCCTTATGGACTCAAAATTGCCTTTTATTGCAGCAAAATGTGTTTCTTGGTTTCTTCTTTTTACTAAAATTTTTGCATTTTAACAAAATAATTTCGACAAACAAGGTGACAATATTGTCAGTTTTAGTTGTTAAAACTTTAATTGCATTTTAATACACTAAATTGTTAATATCCTCTAAACATTTCAGAACAAACTAAATAACGTGTAGTGTTCACAATAAACAAAAGAATGTGAGACTTTTATATAACCTCTTTTATATTTATTGTTCGAAATTGAAGTTAGTAAAATCTCTGTGCTAAAATTTATTAAATTCACAACAGAGATTTTAATATCAATATTTTTAAATTATTTATTGCTTCAGAATCAGGTTTACTTTTTATTTTAGAGTAAAATGCAAGTAAAGTATACTAACAGAAAATTTTAAACTAGGTCAAAGAGGTACTTCTTTATTTTTGCTTTAATCAGTTTGACTTGTTTTATAAGGCATATCGTGAATAAGCTAAGAAATATTAAACCGAATATTTAAAAACGTTACAAATAAATTTGTTCTTCTTTAATAAAACAAAGGCGTAAAATAATATTTTTATGTTTCTTTCTGAGAGCGATAGTGTTTAAATTGTTAAAACTATAGTCTGTAAGGAGTAACGTATCCTCTGGATCGCTCGGCTACCTGGGGCTGGCTCGAGTCAAAAGCCAGCTTTCACTTCCGTCCGCAGCTGATTACTTAATGTGTCTTGTTTCTGCATCCCCACTAGGAAGTATTAAATATTTTTGTTTGTTTGCCTTACTGGACTGGGTATAAATATTTCATAGATACCTGTGTATCACTTTTGGTACACTTTTTATGTGGGCAGCACCAAAAGTGATACACAGGTATTTATGAATTAATAATAACAATATAATTAGTTCACAATACAACATTGAATTTAATATCGTTACACAAAACGAACTCGATTGTTACAGAACACAAACAGGCTGCGCCCATATTGTGTTTATATTTTTACCAAATTATGTCGTGTTTGGTATCATTTTTCTTATTTTTGCATGTACTTTTCAAATATTCTATGGAAATTTGAAAATTATGATCATGAAAAGAAAGTTAATTTCCTAGTGGGGATGCAGAAACGAGACACATTAAGGAAACAGCTGGGGCGGAAGCGAGTTCTGGGTTTTGACCCGAGCTGCCCCAGGTAGCCGAGCGATCCACAAAGACAGGTTACTCCTTGCAGACTATAACAACGTAATTTGTGTAAACGTAAAAGTTGAAAAAATATTTAAGATTTTCTAAAGTTCAGGTAAAAGTGTGATTGTGATATTTAAATTAAGAATTTCTTCCCAAAATCATTAAGGAATGTTAACTCTAGTACAATTTCAGGTTTATCTCGAAAGTGTTGAAGGATATTAAAACAAATTGTGGTCGTTTTAAGAGGTAACAATCTTCCCCCAAAAAATGAAGTAGAAGTACAGGCTTATTTCCCACATTGATCTTTCATTATTTTTTAAGTTATTCCGTTACTATTAGTTAATCCTACTTTTCAAAGTAACCAATAGAACTTTTTCTTTATTAGGGATAAAACTCCCAGAATGGTACTTGGTATGACTAACGGGAGCCATGTACCACGGAAGAATGTAACTCACACTTTTTAACAGTGTTGCCATATGTAACTTACTTATTTCAGCTCAACATAAGCAGTTGGTTTTAAATTATTTTAAAACTATGTAATCAATATAGATAAAACTTTCAATTTGTTATTGATTTACCTATATGCTAAAACGACATCTACTATTTAATTCGACAGTATAAGAGAAAATATAAAGAAAGTTGCCATTATATACCCTTAATTCGTACAACCAATTTAAAGCAATTACTTTATTCATGTTACATAAGGTTTTCAGAAGCGGCCAATCTAAAGCCCAGGGTTGTAAATTCGAAATATGTTGAAATATTTCGCCTTGATATATCTTTCTGGGTGTTTTCAATGCACTGTATATGTTTGCTTATTGCTATTATAATGAAAAAGAATGAAGTTTTGTTTATTTTGAAACACACTTTATAATAACTTAAAATTATATATCCTCCAGTACCACTAATGTGCCGTTAGAGAAACGTTAAGTTAAATTGTACCAATAATAATTTTTGTCCTATTTAAAACATAAATAAATGTCACGAGGATTCGTACGAACCAATACCGACCATTAGCAGATTAAACCCGCAGATATTAATCTCCATTGAAAATCTGAAATGTGGTTTCGAGATATTTTACTTGGAAAGTATGATGTGCTATTCAATCACTACAAATCGTTTCCCGTTATTTAAGTAGAGAATCTATATTGTAAAACGGAAAGATTTGTCTCAATTTGTTTGCTCTCTGCTATCAATTTGTAAAAGTCATACATGCAACAATTTTGTATTAAATAAATTGAATTTATTTCGAATAATAATGCCGATTAATCATTTAAAATTTTATTTTGTAATAGAAACTTAACTGAACATTTCTGATTAATCACAATTTGCCTTTTATAAATATTTACTAGGCTACACATTCGTTCACCTAAAAGTCGATGTCGTTCAACCCGCCGAAAAAACGTGACTAATATCCAGTAGGCTTAATGTCAACGACAATAATATTAATTAATGCAATATGATAAGATGTATTTATTTCACAGTTTTTGTTAATGTTTTATCTTCTGCAGTAAAATACTTCCTAATCCTACCTAAATATACTTATTTGATACACCAGCAAATACACTCTATATACATTTAGTTTGAGATACAAAATCGAAATTAAATAACTAAAAACTGTGTCAACAATTTCTATACAGGATGTTAAACCTAACGGCCAATTTAAAAGTACAAGTATGGGTAACTATGTTATCAAGCCACTGAGGGGTATCATTAGTACGTTTGAATTATAACTACCACCAATGAACTATATATTTTCCTATCATCATATACATTAAAGCTATACTGGTAGATGTAACAATTTATACACACTTGAATATTACATTTAAAGTTTTATAATTTTATTTATATTACGCTTTAAATGAATGAACGGAATATATTTGTATCTCCAAACATAAACAAACATATATGAATAATTGTAATAACATTGTACTTTCACTAAACGTCTTTAATTTTGAATACCGAGTTTTGGATTCATATTTTTGGAGATTTGTGGAGTTAGAGTTAAAACGGTACAGATTTTATTTGCGCTGACTATTCAATTCACCCAATAACAAATACATTAAATATAAAATTTGGTTTTCTTTAGAAAACAAGGTTTTATAAATTATCTTTGAATCGTTTTGAAAGAATTTGTTGCTGTAAATTAAATAGTACTTTTTAAATTGTGTTAAAAAAGTGAATAAAACAAAACTTTTCGTTTTATATTTTGTAATATTATCCCCTGTGTTTTATTTACTGTGCGACAGTTTAATGTTTTATTATTGTTAATTTTTCAGATACAAATTTGAAATAAGAACTTTTTAGTTGTGGAAAAGTTTAGACCTTATAGGAATTTGTAGTACACGTATGTTCGTTTAATATATATACTGTTTAATAAAAATGCACATAGTGATATAAATGGAATCTAATTAGTTATGGAATGTAAATCTCTTTGCTGTCGTAATCTAATACTGAAGCGAAGCGATATAATTTTATATAACCATCTTATTGAAGTAATTCGCAACAGAAAATTTCCAGTTGTAATCGATTGCATTACAAGATGTAACAAGGAGCTTGATTCTAATATAACAAGGGGTGGAATTAGTTTTATATTTCTAATTTAGCACTTATGAAAATATGTCAAATAAATCGGTTGAATTGACAAAAACAATATTATTATCTCAACCGAGAGTTCTAAATTCGTAGACTGTAAGAAAATACAGATAAATACCACCGTAATACTTCCAACTATATTGTAATTTAATTGACACTTTGTTTTAAAATGCTTCTTTTGTTTTCGAAAACGAAAGAAACCCATTGTTTCCTTCACTGTCGTACATTGGTTTATGTAAACATTAGTTACTCATAAACTTTGGATAGTGAATACAAAATAAATAAATGATGTCCTTCGAATTAGACAAATTTTAAAAATATATGTATTTCTAACTTTCTTCTATAACTTGTTTAAACAGCAAACTACTGAGATAATCTGCAAAATTACCGACAACAAAAACTAAATATATAGCCTATAATTTGCACTTTTTCAATCGATCTTTCTCAATAATTTGAATCCTTGTTAATATTTAAATATGTATAGCTGTTGATTGAATCTCATATTTTAGAATTTTGAAAAATTGCAGTGTAACAACTAAAATAAAAGTTGGTAATTGTAATTTTAAGAAAGCCACAGAAAAGAGGAAGTACAACAGATTAAGTACGGAATGTTTTTCTTATAACTATGAAGATTTAGGAAAATGTCGTGAAGTAGATAACGATGTTAGTCACAGTTATACACATTTAAATTCTAAGCTACCAGTTTTCGCAATTGCTCCCAGACTCCCGATTTACTTTGATTTACAAATTCGTCGAAGTTTAATAAACATAAAATAATGTTTCATTCAAATGTATCATGTTACAAGATTGATATCACGTCTAGATGTGCTTAGGACTACCGCGATAAATTCCATTCTGTTGATATACTCCCAAAGGTAATGTAGATCATGTAAGAGGATTAGAGCAGTGAACTATAAGTAGAGCAGTGTAATGTCACAAGCTATGATTATTCACAAGGTGTAGTATAATGCTGATTTAGCATTATAACATAATTATATGTCCATATGAGTACATAATGTGATTCAAGATAGGCTACTAATTTTATTACTACTGTATGTGATTTTTGTAGGTTATTCTCAACAGTTTATTTTGGAGATTTTTTAAAAATTAAGCGTTTTTGTATGTAAGAATATTCTAAAAGAAATATTGCTCTTATCTCTAAGTAATATTTATATTAGTTTTTCAAATTGTTTGTATTCTACAATGTATTCGTGTTGGTAACTATAGTGTATGTTCTAATTTGAATAAAGGGAACATTTTCCAAACTAAATTTGAAAATATAAAACTGTTTTCACAATATAGTTAGAAAAAGTTGTGTTGCTTCAGACCTGAATTTTAGTACATCGTAAAAAAATATTTGTGTACAAAAACTTGCTCTAATTGATGTAGTTAACCATCCCAAATAGAATTTTTTTATAATTTAATTTTTTTTTTGTGTTTTTTTACATGTGCATTTTTATGTAAAAAATGCGTGGCAATGTTATCTATGGAGAAAACACGTTAGTTCTGACACCTCTGAGTTTCAACATGACTAAATTCCAGTGTAAATGCTGAATAATATAAACATAATGAAAAAAATATATATATATTTGTTTACTACTAATACTCAACTAGGCACGCAATTTTAATTACTGTTATTCCTGTAACTACCAACTTTCCATACCAATGATTTAATTGGGAAGAAACAAAACACATTTATAATTACTCAAAACTGTTTATTAACATGCAAATGATTTATTAAAATATCATAGTAATTATTATATTGTTTTAATAAATCATTTGCAGGTTTATATAATACATCTTATATTCAATTTAAAATATGCAATGAGAAAATTCATATATATATATCGTATTCCTAAAACTTAAAAGTTATTTGAAAAACCTAAGACCTTTAGGAGAGAAAACAATTTAAAAACATGTGTGAAAAATAATACATTACAATGGGAGAGAGAGAGAGAGAGAGAGAGAATTCTAAATTATTAAACAGTTTTACAACTCTCTGCTAAAACATACAACAGTTAAAAACAAAAAAATACGACATTTGTAATACAAGAAATACATCAATCATTTCTTCCTCTATTTAAATCATTAAAACAATTGCGATCCTTTTCTATACAAAGGTGTACGTTACACTTTTCACACAAAAAATGAGTCTTTTGGCTACAGTTTTTATTTTTACAGCGCTTTCCTTCTTTGGCACCATGTAGTTGTGGCATGTGGTCAGTGAGATCACATCGAACCTCTGGTATTGGTCGACGTTCTCCTTTTTGACGTTTTCCTCTTCATCAATATCTCCTTCAATACTAGGACGTCGGCGCTTTCTTTTATTTATTGACTTCCCTACCTTGATCAAAGATTCTGCAAGCCTCATTCAGAAATTTAATAAATCCAGGATTTTATTTGTTGGTATTTTCAGCTTTTAACAATCTTTTTTATATTCAATCCAGCTATTGCACACTGCAAAATCAACAGCATGGAATATCATTCGAAGTGTCCATTTATTGGATCGTATGTATATTCGATACAGGGCAATCAGTTGATCGAGATTGCCACCCATGGCATGATTATACAATTTTACAATTTCAGGCCTAGTAATATTTATGTATTTTTTTCTTTGCCGTCCCATCTTTTAACAAAATCAGTTTGGCCAGCACCAACGAAATTTGATGCAAGTGTTACTGGCCTGTTATCAAGCCACCTAACAAGTACAATTTGTTTATGTTTAGAAACAATTTCCCCGTGAAAACCTCTATTTTGTTTTTTTATATCTGTTTCTTTCATGAATGATGGATTAGCAAATCTATTGGTTCTGATAGTTCCTGCTGATAATATATTTTTGAATTTTAGTATTTCTAATAAATTATATGAAGAAAACAAATTATCGTAGAAGAGTTTATGACCAATACTTTTTTTCAAACGCTCGCTGAGATGCAACACAACTGTGACACCTAAGCCATAGTTTTTTAGATTCGACTGATTTAATTCTGTCTTTGAACCTTGATAGATTATAAAATCATGCCTGTCCAGATTTTCCACAAAAAAAAAACATGTATTTTAACACCCCATGGATTTGGTTTATCTTTTATGTAATGAATTACATTTAGTTTCCCCCTAAACTGGACAATCTGTTCTCTATGCACACATTTTTTTCGACATCCAGTTCCAGACAGCGTTTTCTAATACTATGAATATAGGGCGTACTTTTATAAATCTGTCATTGCTGTTACCTACTAGTAAATTATCAACTAAATGCAGATTAGATCTCAATTGAAAAAAACGGTCTCGTATTAAAAAAAAAAAAAACAATTTCAAACCTCCTTCCCAAAACAATCTAGCTCGAGGAAATTCCAATGTACCTATAGCAATGTGGAGTCCGAACAAAGATTCAATCTCTGCAGCTGTAGTGGCTTTAAAATATTTTGTATTTTTTGGAGTGCATACATATTATTATACATAGCAATATTTTCGAAAATGTTATTAGTTATGTATTTTTTTAAATAATCTAATGGGGTTTGTACATCCAGAAGCTCATCACAACCTTTGCCATTAAACATAATTTTGGATGGGTTAAATTCTGATTTGAGTCATTTAATAGTTTTTTTTTTCTGAGAAATAATATGGTTGTATTCACTGTCGTTTTCTGCTTTGTTTTCTGTTGTATTAGTCAAATCTTCACTCACCTCTTCTTGTTCACAATACCGTATTTGATTTGTGTTGAAAGAAGGGCCAGACTTTCACCACCAATTCTTGTGATAGAATCACAGGATTGAGGAAGAATAACATCTGTTTCTGCCTCATCATCGTTAAGGAAATCCTCCAGATCTGACAGATTTCCAATCTCTAGAATATCCATTATTTTGGAAGAATCTTTTTCTAGATGAAAGGCTCCAAAACCTAAAAAAATATTTGTTATAGTAGGCTTTATAATAATCCAACATATACAATCTATGTAGGTTATTCAAACTGAGCCCTTATAAGTAAAAACAGATTTATAATAATAGATTTTTAGTTATGAAATATTGTTTTGCTACACTACATATTATCGAAAGGTGGTTTAGGTTATTCAATCTGAGCTTATAGGCCTAACTAAAATCTGAATTATGAAACATACTAAACAGATTTTTATGTATCCAATTTTATAAATAACAATTGCACACTGAATTTATATCATCGGTTATTATGAATTATTACAAGGTTATTCAATTGTAGGCCTAATTACGCAGGCTTACTAACAAAATAATTACAATTATTCATAACTTATCTAATTTAGAAATTTGTGTAATTGAAAAAATATGTAAAATAGATAAATTTGTTGAAATAAAAAGTTGTTGATTACACAAAATTCATATAAACCACATCTTCTGAAAAACAACACCCAATTTTAGGTTATGTTTACAACAACATTAGTAACCTTCTCATTAGTTTTTGAAGAATTCTGCACGTGAATTTTCAAACGTAAGCTGCCAAGAAATATTTATAAATATAAGTAATGTAACTATTCTAATATGAAGCAGTAATCTTGCTATTGCCATAACATATAATTTTGTACATTTAAAAAAATTGATGATGTAAAATAATGATTTTTATCAGCTTACCTGCATGACTTGTTGAAGGTACATCCATCTTTGTGTTTAAAACAATATAAATCACTTTTTCACTAACAGGTAGCGCTAGATGCTTTCTATATGGATAAAACAAGAGTGCATGGTTCTGCACAGTTAGAATAGTAATATCATACAAACTTTTTAAAATACTAGTTCTTGAAGTTGATGTGCACAACTATGCACAGTGGGTGTTTTAAACTTATTATTATAATATATTTATTCAAGAAAGTTTGAAATTACTCAGAACAACGTAGTACATTTGAAACATTTCAATATAGAACTGGAAATTTGCAGGTTATGTTTGAGGATATTTAAACTAAAATCTGAAAAGAAATTTATAATCGTATGTCAAAGGTAAAACTAGTTTATTTCAGTGCACGGATCATTCAGCTGCCATTATGGTTAGAGTTTCGTATCAAACTTTTATTAAATTTAAGAGATTTTTTCGTCAACAGAAAACCTTTACAAAAAGTTGTAATTTAATAGGAGTTAATAGGTGTCCTATCGGATTTCTTCCAAAATGGGACGTATTTTTATATTTATTTTACGTTGGAGTTAGGAAGATGACTGTTATTGCTAGGGCAATTTTGTACACGTCCTTAAAAATATAAAGACTCTGAAGGACATGAAAAAGGCCATAATTAAAAAAAAAGAAAAAATATGTTTTGTATATCTTAATATTTGATTATAATATATATTTAATCAATTTAAATGTAGGAAGAAAATTTTTTTATGTGTTGTATAGATAATTGTTTTAACACTAAAGCTTATGAAGAGAAAGAATCAAATTATTATACATTAGTTATTATATTTTTGACAAATATGACCTTCTATATTATAATCATTATCAGGTCATAACCATTGACAGGTTAAAACAAATGATAATGTATGTATTCTGACTAAGTAAATTAAATTTAAAGTATGTAATAACTAATTTAAAGTATTAATTTCTCCTTGATCTTGAAAGAATAAACTTTGAAGAAAAAATCTCACAACTAATACGTTTTAACTCAAACGCGTTTCAACGACAAGTCGCCATCTTTAGTGATGCATGAGCTACAATAGTCAAACTATAACTAACTATTGCTATAGTTATAGTTTGACTATTGTAGCTCGTCCATCACTGAAAATGGCGACTTTGTCGTTAAAACGCGTTTGAGTTAATAAACGTATTAGTTGTGAGATTTTGTGTTCAAAGTTATTCTATCAAGTACATCTTCTCACAAGTCAAGCTCGGTATTTATTTATTCACCTTGATCATTTATTTTTTAGGAATGTATGAAGAGATTTTTTAAAATCGCAAACATATGTTTTTAACAGACAATTTAAAATTTAGAATAATGCAACCATAGATGAAGTACAAAAGAGTTTCAACTTAAGGGGAACTTTGATATGATATTTCATTTATCCTAGGTTAATAATAAACATGTTTTGATACAATATTTTTCATTTCCTGGTAATTCCACATTTTTTTTAAGTGGATAACCTGTGGACATAACTTAAAATTGTTATGAATTAAAATTGCCTAATATGAACATGGTTTTTATTTTACAAATTAATTTATTTTTAGGTAGTTTGATTAGAATCTGATTCTTAACTATATAATTGTAAAAAATCAGTAATCACGAGTAAAATTCAAATACTTAGCGTATAACTGTAATAAAATATTTTATTTGAAGTCAAAATACTGCCATGGAATGTGTTTTTGTAGACTTAATCTAGAAGAAAGTTAAGGAATACAAAATTAGGCAAATAAACGGAATCTATACTTCAATGCAGGTTCTCTGTTGTTATCTTACAGTTTGACATTCTGTTTATTGGTTCCTCCCTTTATTTAAATACACGAGATGAAGCTACCATTGCATATTCCCAGCACGGAAATAATCAGAGTGTAAGTTGCGATATATGCATTGTTTATATTGAAAGTATTTGAAGGCTTTAACAGTGTGGTGGGATTCATAATAGGATCAGATTTGTATAAAAATAGGTCATATATTGCACACGTGTGTGGATTTGTAATAATAAATGAGGGATTCGAGTTTTAAAATGAGTTGTATGTATTGTTTAATTTATAAAACAGGGACATTTAAACTCAATTTGGTAATTTAATAAATATTTAGTTCATTAATTTTGAATAATTTATAGTTTTTGAGCAGGATATTTTTAAATAATGATTGTAACACATCTGCACATCAAGATACTAAAGTGAATTTTTAAAGTGTATTTTTAGACAACCTTTAAAAATATAATAGCCACAGTACGCAGGTTCAAACAAAATGTTTAATTTACTTAATTTGTTAACCGATATGCAATGCAGATATTGACAGGAAATTTAAAGATTTGTAGCTAATTTTAAAATTAAGAAATCTTATTTCATTTTCATAAAGAATAAGAAACTTTGAAAATAAAGGGCCAGACTTTCTATTGACCTATTCACTGTACATTTTCCAGTGTTTGTTTTGTGTAAAAGCAAATTAAATATACTATTCTTTTCAATAAACAACATTCATGTCCTCATGGTAACAAAAATACAATTATTTTTCAATTACTAAAACATCGGTTGAATATAACTCAGAAAACATCAAATAATTCGAACATAAAATGATTTACTACGAAAACTGGATTTTTAACGACATTAATGATGTTTGGTGTTTTAGAAAGGTGTAAATATGTTATTGATAAGGATATATGTTATAATGTTAATGAATTTTTAAGTGATCTCTGTGTGAATGTATTTAAAATATATTACTTTAACTTATGTATTTTTTAAATTTTCATTTTGATCATGTTTTTTGAATCATTAGGGTTTTGAACTTGTTAAAAACAGAATTTGTAGGTCTATTATAAATTTAGGTTATAAACACTGATATAAACACTGGGCCAAAAATTAATGTTTATATCAAAGAAAACTGATGGTGACAAAATGGTTATCGAAGTGTTTTATTAGTTAGTTAATACAGTAACTTTAAAATGTTAATATTACGTTTTTAGTTCGTATATTATTATATAACTTAAGTTTACCTTAATTGATCAACAATATAATTTATTACATACCATTTAATTAATTAATGAAGTAAAACAACTCACAATATTAATGCATGCTTTCCCCAAAGCCATTTAACTTTTGTAATACACGCAGGGTTATTCATGTTTAAAATATGCCTAGTTTAACCATATTATATGTAGATTATATGACACGTTTAGTGTTAACAATTTATTTAATATTTTTAAAGGAGTCATTTGATACAAATGAACCTGAGTACAGTCAGTTTTAATTAAAAACTGTTTATACATCCACCATTTTTTTTAACAAATTCGAGAAATTTTTTACGTAAATAATATTATTTAATAACTTTCAAATTAAATGTATGAAATTAAATAATTAATTAATCTAAAAATAAAAGCTGAAACGAATAAATTTGCAAAGTCCATAAACGAATATGGCATTACAGATCACAAGTTATAGTTACATAAAATATAAAAAGCGTGTCAAATAATACTTAAAGCTTTTAAAACTCCTTTATAAATCCACATAAGAATAAAAGTCACTGGCATAAAAGAGGTACACACTTTACGTTAAAATTAGTTTGTTATAAATGTAAGTCACAAACATTCCTAAATTTCTGTCCATTAAACGATAGCAAATACATTTACGGTAGTCATTTTGGATTGACTAAAATATTTTGGTATCAAAATCAATTAGAATTGCAAGTTTTGCCATAAAAATAAGAATTTAAAAAAAAAATTTGCCACTCAATTAGGGTTACCACTTAAATATTATGAGTGTCACTCATGGCATCCAGTTACCAATATAGGATTCCATCTTTTTAAAATTTCAAGTTTTTTATTTATCTTTATCTTTTTTTATTATAGTTTACAAAAGTTAAATATTTTGTTTATTTATAGTGTTCAAACTTATTAAAATGTCCCCTTACATACCGGACATCCTGCTTCTGAGTCAATGATTTAAAAAGTTGTTTGCATGTTAATATGAAGATAGCAGTAATTGAGTATGAAATGTAATTTGCAGTTACTAACCTATATACTAGACATTCCAAAATCATATCCAATGACATTTTCGGTAAGGTCAGTGTAGAAAAGGGAACTACAATAGTAAATTAATAGTATATTTCAACACTAGTACCGAAAGTGACGCTTTTCGATACGAGCTCTTCGCCGAGGTCGGAAAATGAGTGAGGATCGAAAAGCCACTTTTGTCCCGTGTGATGAACGATACTTTTCATCACAATGTAATCAATATACTGATAATAAATTTAATATATAGTTTTTTCAACATAACTTATCGTTTCTCAGTAACATTCCTGAAGTAAAATGACAAAATAGGCCTAGTTTACGTTTCCAGTATAACTAAATTATTTAAATCAGCTGATTTTAATATCAACAGCGATACAAATAAATACCTTCCTGAATTCTAAGAATTTATAGGCTTAGGAATTGATTTTTAAGGAAAAAATTTATCTTGTCTTCGCCTTTTTATTATGTAATTTTTTTAACAATTTCAACCGAGAATAACCAAATTAATTGGAACAGCTAATATCAAATCATAACGTAATATTAATAGACACAATTTTAATACACTACTACCGATACTTTTACATGAATAAACGAACTGATGTACTTTTTTAAATAATAAGTTATAAGTTTATTATTTAGTTTACTTAATACTTTAAATAGTATTAAAATGTAGTTTTTATTGTTACTCATGTTTGTTTCTTTGTTAAAATCGTTATTATATCTAATAAATGAATAAGACGACATTCAAATCATAATTATTATAGATAGCGCTAGTGGTGCTATAATTTATAACTAATTTAGAGGTCGGCAAAAATTCCAACTGATTTTGCCGACCTTGACCGGCAAAACGCTATGTTCAATACTCAAAGCTGATACTAAAAGGGACTACTGTATTTTCGATAAAGTGTAATAAAAAACGATTTTAAACCTCGTAAAAAAACGAAAACTCTCTAAAAGACCAAGATAAACACGTCAATAAAGCCTTTACCTATTCATGTGTTAATAGTTTTATCGATTTCCTGCAATACATAAACAAACGTATCATGTTACTGCAGATCCACAATTCACTATCAACGATAAAATATAATTATATTGTTTTTTACAATATTCTTCAAATTTGTATTTAGACCTACAATCATTTTATTTTATTATATTGACAAATGGTTTATGTATTCAATTCTAGTGTGTTACTTTCACCCTATAAACACTACTCGTATTATTTTATATTGAAACAGTTAATTAGTTTAATTACATTTGATTTGACTAATATTAGTAATGTTCCAATGTGGAAAACACTACTGCACTTTAAGTAACAATAATTACTACATAACTTAAAACATCTCATAATGGGAATTTTATAGAAGTTTTTAATAATTAGTAATTTTTTCAGAAATTTTTAAAACTTGGAAAGCCTTAAAAATATCTTTATCATTAACTAAAATTGTTTAATTTATTCCAGTTGGGCAACAGTGTCATTTACATTTTACAGTTTCGTCACCCAAGCAATAGCACAACACTCCTTAACGCACTTAATATCCGATAAACAAATGTGAATTGGACTTTTCCTCTAACTTTGCATGAGTCAATGACACAGCCACAGTAAAAGAATCACACAATAACATTAGTCAGCCGAAGTACTTGGTCTTGTCCAACAGTATGTACTTAAATGCTGAATAATTTATATTTCCAACTCTGCAAGAAAGCACTTTGTTTGCATTCTGGGGCATTACGTGTACCATATTAAAATGGCAATTAACATTTTGATAGATTTTTTAATCAAATACACATACTTCAATTGTCTTAAGGTACGCGTTCACTGGTTTATTTTTTATATTTTACCTATGAAATCCAAGGTAGTTATTTTTTATAATTTTGTTACGTTTTGCCATATAATATAGGCTAATAAACACACAAAATACATAGGAGCCAGTATATCAACTACGATTTTACCACTTTTATGTGTGTCGTTGGTCTCAAGTCAAGAATACACAAGCTAAACCTTGCTTTAAATACAACTAAGAAAGGCAAATCAATTTAAACGTTTTGCTGAGTTTACTTTTTAATATACATATTAATTATTAAGGATTCGTCATAAGTCAGTTAAAAAGGAAATATTTTTATAATATCAGTATGTATCCATGATCAAGTATTAGATTTATGAACCAAATGAGTTTCACGAAGTACAAAGTTCATTATATATTTACTGAAGATAAATCCAGACCTCTCTCAGCACTCGGTGCCTTACTATGCAAATCCCAAGAATGTAACCCTGCATGAAACAACGCAAACAATTTACCACAACTCTTTCAATTTAAACACCCAGGTTGTCACTTTGAAACCAAGCTCATAAATATTCAACACAAACATAACATGGAATTGATGTAGAAGCACATTGCAAAAGGAAATCAGATACTTTATTTTATTCGTTGTTTGTAGATATATCGGCACAACTGTTTTACTCAAAATAATTAATTGTACAACTTGATTTACTCAAAATAAATAATTATACAACTTGATTTTGCACGCAGAAAGAATTACAAAATTAAATCTTGAAAAATATGTTGTTATTTCCTACCGCGTAAAAGACTTGGTTAGTTTTAGTTTTAAGATGTCAACATTCTTGACTACAAGCTGTATTTTGCATTATTGATGTAATATTCTGTTTAACATTCGAGTGCTCGCGTGCGCGGTATTAATACCGCGTTTTTACAAATAACAGAGCTGCGTCGCTATGAGCAGGAATTTTGAACTGGGACCCACATGTATTCTCTACTTATATCTCAACTAACCAAAATGAGCTCGGAGCTATCGCCAGATGTTTAATCTCCAGTCACTGTTTAGTTGCAAAGTTAACAACGTTGATATCACATGAACAGTGGGGAAATCCCCGCGACACGATCAACAGTGTTTCATTTGTGACTGCATCGCTCCAGAACTATGCAGGTAGTTATTTTTGATGTTTTATTTATTGTATAATGTTATTTTACTTT